>BLKR01009185.1:110000-162906 GCA_011170035.1 Teleogryllus occipitalis
GTGGGGCAAAACTCAAAAGCAGATTGTAGCCACACTAAGAGAAAGAAAAACTAACAAGCAAAAGAAAGTTTGTGCCATTCTGTAGCATCACTAGCTCACATAACACTACAAATAAATATTTTTATTTCCAAATTCCCCTGCAATTTTCTTAGTACCTGTTGACAATGAAAAGTGCAGTGAATTAGCAGTTTTGAAACAAAATTAATGCAACTAATAACAACCCAAAGTTTTCAGAATTTTTCATAAAAAAACTGAATAGACTTACAAGCAAGGGGGGGGGGGGAGGTCTGCATTCAAGAAAATATTTTACTAATGTAATAAAAGTAACCATTCAATTTATTGACTGGAAATTGATGCAGCTCATTCATTCGTAAGTTTTAAAACTGTTCATTTTTTTAAAAATTTTATACTGATGTTCTATAATACTCATTCAAAATATTTTACCTACTAACTTCTCACATTAAAAAGATTTGGATACAGCAAACTTGTTTACCTGAGGGTTGTTCAGTAATGTAGATTTGGGCATCAATGCAGGAGGAAATATAAAATTTTTGGCAGCATCTCTTAGGACATCAACAAAACTTAATGTTCCAAAGACTTTGTTACTCTGTGGTAAGTAAAGAAGTTGCAATATTGATCTTGATAGAATACAGGGGCCATGACGACTGAAATCTATGAAAAAGTCCTACAACACGGAAGAGGAGAAGAATTTTTAAGATGCACAATAACCAAAATAGTAATGAAAACTGAATAATAAAAAAGTACATAAAATAATTTACCCACCAACGCGTTATGAAAAGAAGAATAGTTTGTTATTTTACAAACAATTTTCAGTCTATTAAGAAACTCTTCAAAATATTCTAATGCTTCAGCACGTGATTTTATCTTAGTGTAACGAGGAAAAGTGGGGGGAAGAAGACGTTGATTCACCAAAGGATCAAATCCCATTATGGATGGATGATCAGCTGAAATAGTAAAGCAAATATTTTTTGGTTACTTCACCTACTCACTAAAAAAATTAAGTAATTGAGGCACCTAGAAACATAGTAAAGCCTTAAGTACATACATCCCTAGTTACAGTAGTTCTGAGGAAACTCAACATTTATGAGTTCAAAATGCAAACCTTTGGCAGAATACATGTTTTAATGTTCCTTTGCATGTTAATAATCAAGCCAAAAAAATTAGTAATTTGCCAACTTGTGTATAATGACTAGGCACAATAGTGTGTCCTTGGTGGGTAGATCCTTGCTGATCTGGTTGCCTCAATTTCAATAAGACTTGTTTTCCTTGTACAGTAGTAGTACATAGAAAATTACATCCCTTCCCAACACTTAAGTGTGTGAATCACTTCAAAAATAAGTATCACTTCAACATTGATTCTTTACATTGCAAAAAGCTTTTATATTATTAGTTTTTATTACATGGGAGTGAATATTTTATTAATTCTTGATAAAATCACTCGTTACCATCAGAATGCAGAATTCAACTCACATATAGATTAGGGTAGGATTTCCAGTATTTAAGAAAGCATGCACACAATATAATTCTCCCCATTGTACGTCACATACAGTTTTTAACAGTTTTTGACATTAAATAATTTTTGTAAAAATTACAATCAATGCCTTATTACTCATTTCCCAGACAATAACTTAATTAACAACAAAGCTGTAACATATTTTAAATTACATAAACATACTTTAAACATTAGTTTACTAATTTATGCAGAGTGTCCTGATAACATCTCTACAAATTACTTCACAATAATGGTTTTGAAGAAATGAATAAAAAAGAAATGAAAGAAAAAGGAGTCATAACATAGAGTTAATACATATGACAGAGTGCTTACATTCAGTTGTTGGTTGTATACCACGATTGACAGTTTTCTGCATGGTCTGCAGTAAATCCGTGCAACTAGATAAGAGTCGTTGACAATCTCCAAGACCAAGAGGCTCACGCCGACCAAGACTACTCAATGCTTGATACAAAAGTCTCATGAACTTGATTCGGGAATAAAGAGCTATGGTGTCCTCATGCTGAAACAATGAAATAATTAAGCAATCTGATAGCCTCTTTTATTAATTTTGCTACTGCAAGAAACCTGAGATGAGAAGTTGCAGGGAAAGGTTGAAAACTGCAAATACAGTACAATAGAATGATCTTTTTCAGTATACAGTTTTATAATTCATCCTTGTCAGTATTTCAAGGACCCAATGAAATACTTCAAATTACAAACCAGAACCTTCTCAATTATCAGGAGACTATAAAACATTTAATGAATGTCACAATATTAGAAAAGTTTCTCTTGAAAATAGGGACAAAATAATGTTTGAGATAATGATTTCTGTGAATTATTTTTAGCTTTGTTTGTTTACTGCACTGGTTTCACAACTCACCAGTATTTATTTCTAATTTCAAAATATCAGGGTCACAAGCCTTCTACACTTGGATTTAAACAGAACTATGTTGATATAAATCAGCTGTTTCAGTGTCATCCAAACTGCAGGTTGGACATCATCATAGTGACTTGTAAGCTCCCGTTTGGATGACACCATAACAGCTGATGAGCTGTCAAATGAAGCTCTAAATAAATCAAAGTATATATCAACATTAATTAATTTACCTATAGTAAAAAATATAGTCACCTGCAACTTCTTAGGGCTACTTTGTGATTTCTGTCCATCAAGGAATATATTTTTTTTTTAAATCAACAATGAAGTGTTAACTAACCTCGCTAACTAAGGCTGGGTCTGTGGGTTTATTGCGAATGCGCCGATGAAGATCTTCTTCCACTTCCTTCAACATACCCACAGTGCGCTGCTCAGAGACATCTGGCACCAACCGGTAACCATACACCATCAATTGAAAATCCTCCTCTTCAAACACTAATGCTCTGTAATCATAATTATTAAATACACTTATTTAATTACAAATGCCTTTTACCAGATAAGGAAGTATGCACAATATGCTAATAAGGAAGAAATTTCTTGGAACTGTTAGAGAATACACATTGAAGATATGTCACTTCACTTTCACAATCATGATCAATACTCCCTAGTTACATTATTTTCAGCATTCAAAATAAAGTAACATTAACACTAATTCAAAAGCGTTTTAATTAATAAAACCTTCACATGAAGTACAGAACTTGGTTCAACATAAAAAAGTCATTTAAGCCAGCACTTCACACTGCACAGGAGAGGGTAAAGGGGGACATAATTATGTATCTTGTTAATGTATATTACTCACTACCCTGCCCACCACAAGTTTCCCTTCAGACTCACATAACTACCTTTCATACCCTCCAGCATGGATTTCCCCCTCACCTGAGTGATGCGGGGTCAAATTCAGCTGCTGCCTGGATGAGAATTCTAGAGGTTGGTAGCTCTGATTGGTGGTTTTCTATGGTTTCTCCAATCAATGCCAGGCAAATTCTGGAGCAGTAATCTAACAAACAGGCCATGGACTGCACGATATCCTCTTCCTTTTCCTGTCTTCTTCCCTTACTCACACACTCACATTTACGTGTTCTACCCTACATCACATGCTCGGAGACAAGTTGCGAGCTTAGCGCTTGTCTCTTCAAGGGCAGTGTCCTGCTGGGGGAAATACTTGAAAGGGAAATCCCCAGCAAGCTGATGTGTAGCTCAGTGCCAGATCTCATTATTCAGAGGAAGAAACACTGCAACCTCCCTCAATAAAACATTTACTACACTAATAGGACGATAGCAGATGACATGCCCAGAAACATAAAAAAATCAATAACTGGAACAGTGCAAAGTGCCGTTTTAAACAACTTCTCTAAGTTGTACAATGTTGTCTACTTCAGCGTTTTACGTTTGTATAACCTATTTCATTTACCATAAACACTAAGTCCAATCAATAATTTCATGACACATTCAGTACTGTTATTACCAGAAGAAAAATACCTGTTCACAAATTCCTTGATGATATCAACAATTTTAAATATGCATATACTGAAAGCTTTAATAGCTCTTTCCTCAATCAGATGTGGTTTATGCAAATATAAGTTTGTAAACACAGTTTGGGCCAATGAATGGCCTTCAAGCCATGAAACTAGACATGCCAATGTTGAATCTATAATGCCTATTTGCTCGGGCAATGTGATGTCTTGTAACTTCAGAGCTCCTGTCTGTAAAAGTAATTATAAGCAATACTGATTTATAAAGAAATGACCTACTGAATCATTAGCATTACAGTGCCGGCACAATACTAGGGTAAATACTAAACTAAAGAATCTTACCTGCACTGCTTGATCAAATGTTAAAGCACTTTTACTTCCTCGGTTACACAACATTCCTGCATCCATCTTTGGATCCATCATCTCAATTGCTGACATAGCTTCAAATAAGCCGAATAAATCATCATGCAGGAGTTCTCCCAACTCTAAGCCTATTTATAACAGCATACAGTAAAAACAAAACACTTATTAGGTGCTCATTCTTTCAGAATTAGTACATGCATTTAAGTCACTACATATCTACCTTTCACAGCTTCAAAAAATTCAGTGGTGACATCTACCCAATTATACTGAACATCAGGAGGAGGTTGATTTTGCAATGTATCAGTACTATCATATCTGAGTGACAGAAAGAAAAATCAGGAAAACATAAAAGTGATTTAAAACATAAACATAAAAATATTTAGTAACATTCTACAGGTAAAGATAATGAAAAAAATACATAGATTTGTGTGAAATTAGGTTATGTGAGGCATCACATCTCCATACAAGCAAATGTAAAACCACAAAAAATGTATATTTAATCAGCACGTGAAAATGTCATGTACACAGAAACAAAGTTTTGTCATCAATTCACTTACGAATCTTTTTTTGGGTCGTCAAGATTATCTCCGAAGCCATCATCTAACACATCAACAGCTGCCATGTTGGTACACTGGTATCGGGCAGATGAGTAGTCGATAAAATAGATCGATTGAAGATTTCTCTTAGGAGAGTATCGACCATTTCACAAGGAATAGACAATGTGGAATATGTGTCTAGAATGACGTCACAACGTTTGGCGGGAAAGTGTTGGGTGACAACATTGAGCTATGAATAGCTCTATAGGTGATAACTGCTGTGCGCGTAAATGATTCCTAGAGAATTAGTGAGTTTTTGGCTGTATTATGTGGTTGCCGAGGTGCGTGGGTCTTATCACATTTATTATTTGCAATGATATTTGCATTCTTTCGGCTTATTTAGGTTCTGGCTGGGAATTTCGTCGACAAATTGGATTTAAAAAAGCATTTTATCAACACATGTCAAGTCGCTACCTTTTCTTTTTGAAAACAGTTCGAAGTAAATGATATCATGACCTTGGCGATGATGCTAAGGTGTTTATTAAAAAATAAAATGTGTGAAACATTTGGTTCCACGTGCCCTTTCATCAGTAATGAAAAGTGCCAACGAATTTCGAGCACGCATAGAAGTGACCCCTACCGTATATTTTTTCTTATTTTTTACTGTCGGCTTTTTGAATTTTTATTATAGATTTTTTATTAATTATTATCATTGAGAGAAATATTACCTACATTACACTTCAATAATCGTTTTGAAAAAATTCACTATGTTCATACAGTCCTAAAACTAAATCTTCGTAATTTTTCGCGGAGTGGAGGAACTTTCAACACTAAGTCAACCAGAATTTAATATAATGTAAGTATTAATTGTAAAAATATATGGTTATTTAAAACCATCAATCTTGCACGTTTTGTCATATCTTTTAAAAATGTTTGAATTTTCCTGTGCTGCATTCAAATTTGGATGGTTGAATTTCAATATTCAGGTTACGCACATAAAATATTACTTGTTATCCCTAAAAATTTAAGGTAAACAGTTTTTATGAAACGCATTTTCAATATCTTTTGCTTCGCAAGTTTTAATTAACATTTGATGCCATTTCTTGCAATACAATTGGGGCACGACTTGATAGCCCTGGAGGTTGACGAAAACAGATGATTTTGTGGCCTTCGTAATATTTGGGCTTAGTTTTACACAAATAAAGTCTTGAAGATCCACAAAATGTTAGTGGCTCATACATATTACGATTTGTACAACACGTTCAGGCAATGCGAGTAAATGACAACTTATTTATTGAGAGCTATGTGGTATTTATTGAGTGCTATATCTTTAGTGGTCTGTTTATATTATTGAAAAAATGTGGAAAATCTTCATACGTTTCCAGGTGAAACATCTGAGAATGACAGAGAAATGTTTAGACGTGTGAATTGCGAATTACGAAGATGGGCGGAATCTATAACCATAAAGATCCTCGTTAGTCTATGCTATAACCTTCTATTGACTTGAAATAACCATCTAACTTTTCTTGTTTCAACACAAAAATCTACTTTTGTCCTCTTTGTTCCGAAGGTGCTATAATTTTACATTCCTGATTTTTGGGAAAGTAGGGCATCTAAAAAAGCTTACTCTTGTATCTCCTGGCCCCTTCTGCCCCAGTCCACTATTGGGCACAACTTAATTATCGTGAAAATTTCACTTTATTTTATAGAAAAAAGAACATCTCACTGCGAGAAAGTGTACCTAAACAAAACAAAAACGTTTTAAAACCAATATAAGCAAAGGAAAACCCCTTACGAAAAATGATCACGTCGTTTTGAAAGAAAATCGACACCGAATCGTGATTTATCCCTAAGCTCACGGCTGCCGGTTGTATTCGATACCGGGCTTCCTGATTGGCTAGCGGGCGCGGAGCGCGAAACCGCGCGAAATTATCTTTCTCCTGTTCTCTTTCTAATATTATTTAATTTTGTTCTTATTAACACATGTATAATTGAACACATAGGTGAATCAAGGATTTTATTCTGTTCATGTCTCAATATTTTTAATGGGCCAATAAAAAATGTTTAGTTTTAGAGGAAGGTAAATGTGGCAAAAACAAAGGAGGCTGAAGGGGTTGATGAACCAGTTTTCTCAGTATATTATATATAAAATAAAATTAACTTAGATTTCAAATTGAAAATTTTATTCAAATTTATACTGAACTTCACATTTTGTATACATTTTTATATTATTAGAGTATAATCTTATTGAAGGTAATATGGTGCATTTCAGGAGGGTAAATAGGTTATATTATCAAGGGTTTTCAAATTTCTCAATAATGTTTTCCAACAACTCATTTTTAAAATTTTTCAATAGCATCTAAATGAATTTGGGCAAATTTATTGAGGATAGTTTTTCTAATGGTTTTAGTGCCTGTAATCTTTAAAATCTGCACATATACATAATAAGGCAACTATAAATGATTGATCATCTATTTCATACTATTGAAATGAATGAATTACATTACATTGTGAGCACTAGTAAAAACAAACCAAAAGAACAGCAAAAAAGACGATAATGTTAATATGATATAGAGTGACTAACTATGAGACTTGGCCTGACCTAGGTCCTAGTTATGATCATGCCAGTAGCGCACAGTTCTTTTTCTTAAAAATATACTTAACTTTTAGTCAAAAGTGTCTTCTATTCGGAAATACAAAAAGAATCCACAAAAAATGTAAACACTTTTTTTTTTTTTAAATTTCACAAACATCGTTGACAAGAATCAATGAATTCGAGTGTTCCAAGCAACGGTAACTCCACGAGATCGTGAGGAAGACAAAAATTATTGAAATAACTTTCTGGAGCTGAAGTAGTGTGCTCCAATGTCTTCGGAACGAGATTTGCTCTGTCAGAATTTCTAACGCGCACTTTGAATTTTGCCATTGTGGCCAGGTTTTTGGCCCGATTCAACTAGTGTGCGCCGCCGCGGCTACCGCGCCTTGTCCTCAGCTCCACCGACCACCCTCGAGGCGTGGCGTGGCGTGGCGTGGTGCACTTCAAACCCCCTGGCTCGACAGTGCGCGGTCTATGACATGTATTTGCGCCTGCCGCAAAGTGCGGCCACCCCCAGCACGCTGCACGGCCATCCCCTCACCGCGTGGCCACGCCCGTTGTCTGAGGGATTTCGGGAGCCCTTCGCGCGGTGGCAGAGAGCCTGAGAGGGCACCCCCTCCATCTTCATCCGCGACCGCCGCGGAGGAGAGGCGTTTTTTTAAAATATATTTTGGTCGTGAGTCACTGCGCTCAGACCGCTTCATACGAACCCGATCAACTGGCGAAGTATAAGCGACTTAAGCAGTTTCTAGAGTAAGAGAAATCTGAAACATCGAAATGAGGCTTGAAACATAAGCTTTGAATCACTGCACACGCAATGCGCGCGTCAGCTAGCTAATGTCTTTCTGATCTGTTTTTCCTTTTCATGTAGCAGGATTGACCATAGATGCCCGTAAGGGTAGGAATGGCCGCACCGCAGTGGCGTGAACGTACATTGCACTTTCGTGCGTTCACAAAACTGCACAAATAATCTCGAGCGCTCAGACATTCATTGAGGTTCATTATGTAAGTTCATACGTTAAAGGTTCATTATGGTCAGAGTTCGTATGTTCAGATACTCAGGGGGCTCAGATGCAGATTGGGACTGACGCTCTCGCGTTCATCACCCATGTGAGGCTTAGTCGCACAGGTCCACGCAGACAGTCGCGTCGATTGTGAGCGCTGACTTGTGCTACGCTGGCAGTCGGCACGTGTGCGTTGCCATTCTTTGCCATGCCGCAACGGCTTTAATGGTACCATGCAAGCTGCCCACCATCATATGCCATGCTGCCACGCTGTTCTCTCGCACATTTGCGGCAAGAGAGTGGAAGACTACGGCGGCACACATGCCATCGCCACCGACCAATCGCTCAGCTGGTGCAAAGTGACGTGTCATCACATAAGCATCGCCGCAGACTTCAGGCTCCAGCTCCGTCAACGACCTTCTTATACCAGCTACCTTCTTCTGTCTTGGAGTGGGCCGAATTAAGAAAGTCAGTCAAACTCAAGATGTCATAAACAATGCATAGTCATTAATTGTATTTAACTTCGATTTTCATTCCTTTTTTTTCATTCAATTGTATCCAGTTATTTTTTGCTTTTCGTAATTAATTTTATAAACCTTTGTTTTTGTGTAAACTACTAAGTTTTAGAATTAGTTTTCTTTTATTAATAATTCATCGCACAGGCCCCGCATGCATTTGTAAATAGTAGAGTAAATTATGATTGGTTTGTATTTTTTTAGATCGTAAGTTTTATTGTGTTCCAAGAGGCATTATTACTCACTTTTAATCATTAAATTAATATTAGTTCATTCTCTTCTCTTTCAATATTTCGGCCGAATCCTTTCATTCCTCTTACGAGGTGGTCCTCCAGAGTCCTTGTAGTAGCCCTCTGGCTACATCGCTGAGTTACTGGAGGCCGATGTGTGTGTGTGTGCATATAGCCAGCAGTAGAGTCCACGCTGTTGGCTCATCGTCGTGCGTGGCGCCGTGTGAGATGTGGGTACCAGGTGAGTACCGCATCTGCACGCGCTCACATGTCACGGACGCGCAAACGCATGAAAGGGTCTAATGATATTTGCATATTCTGCAATACTCATTCCTATTTTAAAATATTGGAGGAATGCTTCCCTTGTAGCCTTATCAGCTGGCAGGAGCCACAGTGTTTCCGCAGTTCTTACATTGTGATTATAGCCTGGCACAATCCTTTCTGAAAATAAAAATAAGTTATTTAATTGTTAAAATGAAAATTTTTGATAATTTCAAGGGATAAACCTAATAAAAGTTACAATGCTCACAATTTAATGTGTCAACCTTTTCGTATATACTACTGATAGCAGTAAATTCTACTAAGACAATAAATTATGTTAATTTTTCTAAATTGTACATGTTTCAATAATATTTGCATTATTATTATTATTATTATTATTATTATTATTATTATTATTATTATTATTATTCTGATCTTTTCTGACTTTTCTATTTTTTTTCATTAAATGGAAACCTATTTCTTTTCCATCAGTGATTGAGCGTGTCATTATGACCAGTGACAATTCCTTATGTCTTAGAATATAAAATTAAATTATTTTAATTTATTTTTATGTTTAATTTTTAACATTAAAATTAATAGCATTACAGATTATAAATTACAGTTATTTTAATAGCATTCTGAAGTTTTTGATTATATATTATAAGAAGCCATAGGTGTGTTATAAAAATATGAATAGTTAATTATTAGTTGTTTAATTAATATATACCCAAATTTAACATTTATCAATTTTTTTCATTTTTATAGATTCCTACTAAATTTTGGATGTTTTCTTATGATTCCCATCTTAATTATTTATATGTAATCCACAATTGCCAAAGTAGAATATTTGAAAATTTGTTTATTGATTTTTTTATTTGTATATGTCAATTTTATATTTCTTAATGTTTTAGTTTGCTAGGCAGAAGAAAGATAAATTTTCGTAAACTCAATTTTCTTACACTGGACTAAAACGAATTGTGTTTGAGGATATTTAAATGGACCGTCGAACTCATGTTTTGATTAGCTCCAAGATTTAATTGATACGCCGGATGTTTGCAATCCTAAACGCCTGATTGCGTGTCATTACGTGGGAGAAATGTCTATGAATACAGTGGGCCTAAAGTTGCACGCCCACACGGTTTAATTTCGAGAATGCTGTGTGCCGAAACTATCTAACCGAGTTTCAGAAAGACTAAATTCAATTCCTCTACGGAACGAGGCACACAATGACAACAATCACAAGTAGCCCTAGTAGTTTTAAATTTGTTTACAGACGTCTTGATACAGCTTCAAAAAACTTTGCCACGTACAGTATTTGTGAAGACGTGAACATTAATTTCGTGTTTTAATAGTTGTTCTATAACTGATATCCTCGATTCTTCAAGACACCATGAATGGTTCAATTCATTAAAAAAGTCAATCTGGCTCTAGTTGAAACTTTGAAATTTTCAGAAACATTCTTTAAAATTTGGGGGTTCTTTACATGAAACCCTCCGGACATTTTCAAAGTTTTCTCAAAAACGGCTCCTTCAGCTAGGTCGAATTCAGTCGCTGTCTGGAGGAGAATTCTAGCGACCGGCTGCTCTGATCGGTAGTTTTCCGTGATTTCTCCGATCAACACCAGGCGAATGCCGGAGCAGTACCCTATCAAACGGGCCACGGACCGCGCGCGATCTGTCCTTCCCATTCCTTGTCCTATCCTCTCCCCTTACACACACACTTACACTAACATGCACTACACTACCACATATCCCGGGAGACCGGTTGGGAGCTTAGAGATTGTCCCAGCTGAGGCGGAGCCCCGCTGGTGGGAGAATCCTGGTTAGGGGGAAACCCCACTAGCCGACGGTAGGTCGGCGCCGGATCTCGCCATCCAGCGGGGGAAGATCACCGCCATCTCCCGAGAAAAAACATGCACCACACTAACGGGACTAATGACCAGAGCAGTTGATGCGCCCGGAAACATGAATCAATCAATCAATCAATCAAAAACGGCTCCAAACGTTTTCTTTAAATTTCTTGTAAAAATAGAGCAAAATACATTTATTAAAGTGGCATAGGTTCTATTTTCACCCTTAACTCTAAATTTTCGAAAATTGCAAAAGTTTGATTTTTTTCGGCGTCTTCCTATAACTATAATATTGAAGAAAGAGATTTTCCTTCAAATGAAATTTGTTGAGAATAAATAGTCCTTTCAATTACGTCATGTACATTTTTTTCGGAAATTTTAGTAGTTTTCGTGCAATAGTGCGTGGAATATTTGCAATTTAAAAAATAACAAAAACAAGATTTTCTCAAAAACAGCTCCAAAGTTTTGGTAAAGTTATTGCCAAACGAACCTTATGACGTGGCATAAACGCCATATTTCTGTATTCTATTGTGTGTTTGTTTTTCAAAAATTAAAAAAATGATTTTTTTTTACTTCTCTTATGTCTGTAAAATTTACATTAAAGGCGATTCCATCACATTATTATACTTATGAGCACATGTGCTTTAAATAATGTCAAATTAAGTTTCTCGAAAACTCAACAGTTTTCTATAAAAATGAGCACAAATTTCCGCATTTTCAGAAAAGCTCCTACGCCATTTTCTAAATAATGACTCCAATTTTTTTTCTTCAAATTTTTCCAATAGATAGTGCTAATTGCACCGTTTATTATGACGCAAAGTTCATTTTGGTGTATTCATTTGTTTTTTCAAAAATTACACAAATGTAATTTTCTTGAAATACCTCTCACGCCGTTAATATGGACATTTTCATCGATTTGTATGCATTATTACATTTGTGAGTAGAAGCGCTTCAAATTACTTCAATTGAAGTTTATTTATTTATTTATTTATTTATTTACGTCAAAAAGTTTTTCGAAAACTCAATAGATTCCTGTGAAAAAGAGCTTAAATTTCGCATTTAGCTTAATCGCCATTTTCTTAAAAACGACAACGAATTTTTGAATGAAAACTTCTGTTTAGAACGAGTTTTTACTCTTCTTTAATATTCTTGAAGTAATGATTCAGTTGTACTACTAGGAAAGCAAAACGTTGAGAAATTGTCAAAAAAAAAAGTTCTTTGGGCGACGATAGATGGCAGCTGGCCAGAAAATTGAGCACGGCCTTAAAACCTGACCACACCAAAGAAATTACAAAAATTTGCTATAAGAAAGTGTGTGCCATTCTGTAGCACTTCTAGTTGTCTCGTCATATACTCTTCGGTAGATGCCTTTCACTTGTCTCTATCTTTCGCATCGCTTGACAACGTGTTTCCAAGCACGCTCTTAAATACATCGCTCCATTTTAACTAAATTTTCATTTGTGTAAAATTGTGTAATTTCCTTCTATGTAGTTTCTTTTTGCGTACTTTCATTTTGTATACTTTTGTGTAAAAGCAATTTCATATGATGTAAACGTGTAAACCAACTTTTCACCCAGCTGAAGCAGGAGGTCTTTGCCATTTAAGGGATTTTGCAGGCTCAATAAATAAATAAATGAATTTCAAATGTGGAGAAAACTTAAAGAAAATATTTGGAGCGGTTTTTGAGAAAAAAATAAAAATTATATTAATTTCACACTAAGCGAAATAAGCTCGTTTTCGGAAAAAATTGTACATGACCTTTCTTAAAAAGCTGCTTTTTTACAACAGCCTTCGTTTAAAGCAAAAATCGCTATCTCCAATTTTGTAGTTTTGAAATAGCAACGTTTTGTAATTTTCGAAAAAAACGGAGAGTTCGCCGAAAATGGGACTAGCACCATATTTTTGTCATCCGTTATTCCGAATTTATACAACCAAATTTAAAGAAAAAAATTGGAGGGGTTTTCGAGAAAAAATGGATATGTTTCGCGCAAATTTACACGGAAACTATTCATTTTTGCAAAAACGAATGTGAACTTATTTAAAGTCTGTAAGAAACAGATTTTATTAAGGAAAAAATCTCTATCTTCAATGTTATAGTTGTAAGAAGACGTTCCAAAAAATTGCACTTTTTCAATTTTCACCAAAAAAAGTGATTTCAAGGTACATGAGACTACCACCATTCTCTTAAGAGTTCTGTACGCTATCCGAGGAGAAAAGTTGATCAAAATATTGGGAGTCGTTTTTGTGAAAATTTTGAAAATGTTTTTGAGGCTTCATGTGAAGAACCCTCAAAAATCAAATTATCCGTTTGAAAATACCAAAGCCACGATTTCATTCAGATCGATTATGGTATATCAATTTTGAAGAAAATCGCCTGAACGGTTTACGCGCTAGCGTTGACCTCAGACGGACAGACAGACGTTTTGCCGTCAATAGATTTTTCGGTATCAAGAACCAATAAAACAAATTCTGACTACACCACGTGTTAGAGGATTTTTTCTAATGTTAGCAACAGGATTTATCCACTTTTTCGTTACCAGAGCCCGACAATAAGATTTTTTCTAGCGAAAATTCGCCGTTTTCTGGCGCACGTTTACCAAACTGAAAAATAAAAAAATAAATCAATGCTCTGGAAAACTAAACTCTACCCGCAAGTAACGCGGCGTAACTCAGCCTCACCCCTCCCACACACACACTTTAGCATTAAGTAATTGATGGACAACCCCGTATCATATGTAAGTAAAAACTTTGAATAGAAAAGGCGCCAACAAACATAGTTGGTCCCAGAGGAGGGATTTCGGATATTTTATTGGGGGGGGGGGAGTGTCCTCCCGAATAAGATAGTAAAAAGTTACCCTAAACCAAGTGACATATGAGTAGTTACACTATAACTGTAACTTAAAATAAGATTTTTGAAAGTTTTTTGGCCCCCGTCCGACCACTCACATCGCGAAACGTGTTTAGTTAATTTAAATGTTTTCGCCGACTTAATACTATTTTATCTGATTGAAAAAAATATGAAAATAATTTATACTATCAGAAAAACATTTTTACTTTCTCACTACCATACATGCAGAAGAGAGAAAGTTATGTAATGCTGCGCGAAAAAACGGCGAATTTTCGGCAGATAAACTCTCATTGCCAGTTGGTAAATTTAGGAAAAAATCGTCTAACGCGTGGTGTAGCCAGAATCCATGTTTTGTGGGTCCTTGATATTGAAAAATCGTTTGATGGTAAAACCTCCTTCCGTCCGGTAAATATGTGAACAACACTTGCATAGGATTTTTCCCAAATTGAACAAACCTCTGTCGATCTGGCATGAGTCAAAGCTCTGCGTTTTTGAAAAATATTAATTTTTGGGGTAAATATATAATAAAATAAATAATACCCCAAAAATACCCCCTAATTATTACCCCAAAAATGAATATTTTTGGGGTAATAAGAAGCTCCTGTCACTTTCTTAATATTGAGTTAAATACACTAATAAATGTGGCATAAGTCCGATTTTCACTGTTAACTCTGAATTTTCGATAATTTCGTAGTTTGTATTTTTTTCGGTGACTTTCTACAACTACAAAATTGAAGATAGAGATTTTTCCTTCAATTCAAATGTTTTGTCGTTAATTAGTTCTTTCCTTAAGGTCATGTACTTTTTTAGTTTTCGCACAATATTTTGTGCTTTATTAAAAAATAACAAAAACAAGATTTTCTCAAAAACTGCTCCAAATATTGTTTAAAACTTTTGGTAGGGATAGTGCTACATGTACTCTGTGAGATGACATAAACGCCATATTGCTCTATACTTTTGTTTTTACAAAAAATATAATTGTTTTAACTTGTCTCTCACATCAATAATATTTTCATCGCCGGCATTTTGTTCACATTATTATATTTACGAGTATATGTGCTTAAAAAAGGCCACAAAAAGTTTCTCGAAAACTCTGAAGATTTCTGTGAAAAAGGGGTCAAAATTTCCCATTTTGAGAAACGCTCAAATTCAATTTTCTCAAAAATTGCTCCAATTTTTTCTTTAAACTCTTCGTACGGATAGTGCTAAACGCATTGTTTAAGATTACATAAAAATCATTTTGCTGAATTCTTTGTTTAAAAAAAACAAGTACACAAATGTAATTTTTTTAAATCACTCACGTCATTAGTATGCTTATTTTAAGTAATTTGTGCACGTTATTGCATTTGTCAGTGGAAGTGCTTCAAATGACTTCCAATGAAATTTTTAGAAAACTCAAAAGATTTCTGTGAAAAAGAGTTTAAAATTTCGCATTTACTGCAACTCTGAAAAGCTGTTTTCTTAAAACCGGCTCCGAAGTTTTCCAAAACGGCAACAAAAACTTCCTTATAGGACGATTGGTTGGTTGGTTCATGATTCCATCAACAGCTAAAGGTCATTATTCCTGTAAGTGTAGTGCATGTTTTCCCTGGGAGATGGCGGTGATCTCCCGCAGGATGAGATCCGGCGCCGACCTAGCGGGGTCGCCGGCGTCGGCTAGCGGGGTTTCTCCCACCAGCGGGGCACCGCCCCAACCAGGACAAGTTGTAAGCTCCCGACCGGTCTCCCGGAATATGTAGTGGAGTAGTGCATGTTAATGTAAGTGTGTGTAAGGAGAGAAGATAGCACAAGGAAGAGGAAGGAAAGATCGCGCGCGGTCCGTGGCCCATTTGTTAGGGTACTGCTCCGGCCTGGCTTGGCTACTGCATTCGCCTGGAGTTGATCGGAGAAACCGCGGAAAACTACCGATCAGAGCAGCCGGCCGCTAGAATTCTCCTCCACACAGTGACTGAATTCGACCTAGTTGAAAAGCTCGTCAGGATTCAAACGTCGGACCTCCCGGTCAGAGGCGCTGCAGGGACATCGGGTAATGCACCGAGCTACCGCTCCCGGTTCATAGGACGATGTTACTCCTCTTTAATATTCTTAAAGTAATAAAATAATTCGGTTCTAGATTTGGAAACAGAAGAATAACATTTTTTTATATCGTACTTAGGGCGGCGATATATAGCAGCTGGCAAGAGAATGGGCAAGATTGTAAAGCTGGCCCAGATCAAAGAAATTAGAAAACTAACAGGTAAAAGGAAGCCTGTTCAATTCTGTAGCACCATTAGTTTCTATTGCTGAGCTGTAGCTAAAAAATAAAAAGCATTTTTACCATTTCCACGGTTTTAAATCAAATTGATTTTAAATGCCTTTTGAAACTGGCATCAAAGGTACTGGGCATTTATTTTAGTGTTTAGTATAAATTTGTAATGATGATTGTTCTGTTGTCCAAAAAAACGAATCTTTTTTGTTATAGTAATGGAACCGACATTATGATTCAAACAACACATTTGTGTTTATAATAACAAAAGTAAAATTATTATCATAACATTGAAAATAACAAAATATTCATTTGAGATAACAATTTCTCTTTTTTCTCAGTGTACACTTGGCAAACAAATATTATGCATTAGTTACATAATATCACAGGTTATAATGGTAAAACACACAATATACAATATAATAAACAGTTTTACTCAACATCATTGGTGTATTTCCACTTTCTCACATTTTCAAAAATTGTAAACTCGCAGGTTTTGGTCTCTAACATACTATTTTCACACTAGAACTGCCGGATTAGGAGAAGTTAAAACGTTAGAAGAAAAGTAAGTCAGTTGGCGCATTTTTTGGATCTGTACGTTTCGCAGCATTGACAAATTTATTGTTTCGAACTTCTGTTAAATAAAATCGTGTTACTACATGGACAACAGCCTAAAATTTTCAGTTTGCCCAGTATGCTTCCATAGATTACAATGAATGCTTAAAAGCACACATGATTTTTATCGCACCACAGACCCACAAAACGTTTCTTGAGAAGTATGTATTTTTCGGCATTTGAAATATTTAAGAAAGCTAGGAAATTTGTAATGGAAATAATTTATTTAATCATAATTTATGTTAATTCGAGTGTTAGGACTCATCATTTTAGGTATGAAACTTAAAATTCGAAGCAAATAACGTTTAAAAGCAATATGAAAGATGATTTATTAATACAGGATATTCACAGTAATGCTTTACATTTTCCCGTTTTCTAATATGAAGCTAAATTTTACCAATTTATTAAAGTATTTTATTAACTCAGCTTAATAATATTATTGTTTGTTTAATTTTTATTAAATTTCTTCTCAAAATACAGAAAAAAAAATCATTTATGATATAAATTTGAAGATCTGTGAAATGAAATGTTTAAAAAAAAAATTGTTCCAACATTGGGGGGCCGCTCTCCCCACTCAATCTCGCCACTGGTTGGTCCCCTCTCGATACTTAATGTTACTTAAAATTAAGATAATGTAGTGAATTTAAAAACACACCTGAAAAAGCAGTATTGTTTGTTTTAACAATGAACACAAACTTATATAACTGTTCCAAAACATATTGGTTATAATGAGTAATTTTAACATGTTTAGTTGATACTTACCTGCAAAAAAAGTAGTAAAAACCAATGGGAGAAATTTTTCCCAGTATGGTTTTCCTCTCAGGGATACATTACATTTTTCATGAATCTTGCTATGCATGTCAAATTAAAATATAATGAAACAAAACAAAATAAGAGGAAAAAAAATATTTTTGTCTATCTGGACCTTTATGCATATTTCATGTCCTCAATGAAAATATATTAACAGAAGAAAATTGTATATGATCTTTCAGTCTTGAGATATTCCACACTATTTTAGTGATTTCCTGGGTGGATATTGCATTTTAAAATTTTAATTTTCTCCTCCCTCTCGGAGGACAAGTTGAGCAATGAAGTCAAAGTACTATATACATTTCTTCATAGCAAATTTTAATTCTTTACTTTCCATTACAAATAATACTCTGGAAAGTACATTCAATGAAGATGTGAAAGAAAGAAGAAAACACAAAACAAAGAGACTTTTCTAGTTCCATTGTTTACTAAAATGCTTTTCCTGTACGGTCACTAATTATATCTTTTGAACCAATTTTATTGCATTAAGTTTGATAAGGCTCTCTAAACTTAACACCTTAGCAAAGTAGATTTAAAAAAATTATGTAATTATTACAAAGCATCATTCTATTCTTCAAACTTTTAACCTATCTTGAAGTATAAATCAAATAAATTTAAATACAGACATTTTCAAATCTTTCGAAGTGTTAATGCTGATTCTACCAAAGCAACAAATTAAAAGCAAAGTATTGAAATATTTAAAAATGGAAAAAGAGAAAGGTTTTTCAATATAATGAAGTACTAATTTAGTATATTATGTATCTAGTTGGTACAATATCTCAGCAGATATGGAACAAATCTCTTTGTATTCCCATTTTCTCGCAATATTAACAGACATTGTTGTTTATAATTGAAAAAGTTTGAGTGCTCTTAATATAAAGTGTGATGTTAACAGATTTCTTGGAAGTTGAATTTCAAACATCAAGAAATATGCTGAAATAATACTGGTTTGTTGTTGATCACTGGAAATCTATCATTTCATATTAAGGGTATGAATTTCCCCTATCAGCATCAAGATATGATATTGTAACAAAAACACAGCAAACTAGGTCATTAATGATAAAAACAAAAAATTCTGTGAGTGACATAGTTAGTTGGGATACTTATTTTTATTGTTTTCACTGTGCACTGAATATTAAACTGCAAATTTACTGCCATGATTTAATTTTTATTAAAGAAATATATATCAGGTGGTGCACATACTCCTTCTGAGCACCCAATAAATTTACTCAAACATATTAAAGTCATAATGAGCCATTTCCAGATTAAAAGAAAGGATATGCTATCAGAGCAGCACAAATGGAGAAAGGAACAATAACAAAGAATTATTTTTACATTACAGATTTTATTGCCTAATGGCTTTCAGAATAATTAACGAAATCTAAACAACGGCACCATTCTTCAGCAAAACAGTACTTTATTTCTCATTAACTTCCTTAGCAGAAACTAATAAAAATCCCAATGCAGAAAAGTCTTTTCCTTTGCCTCTCTTTTGCTTTTATAACACAATCAAAAACATGAATGACTGTTGTAGTTATGTACAAAACGCAATAAAGTAAAGTTTTATTCTTAAATGCCAGGTAACAATACCTAAAAGAAGTCTGTGCACCTCTCAATGTCAAAATACTCTCAAATGAAATATATCTTATTTCAACAATTTCTACACATTTTAAAAAATAATCTGTATATACAAATGACCTACAGGAACTTAAAAACAACTTATCTACGATTATAGTTATGTGCCAGCATACATTTTTCATACTAATGTAATAAAAACTGACCAGAATTGAAATGACACCTCATGGGGTGGGTGTACGTGAACACAAATTACAAACAGTTTGTATGGAAGGAGATAAATGCTATCGTTTACAAAATCATGATAGATGGATTCATGAGAGGAAAATAAGAAATGTACAGAACACAAGGGCAACATTGTAACAGGTATATAACCAAGGGAGAAAAACACAGTATGTACATTAACATAGATCACGTTTATCCTTCTGTAATTAAATATCAACTTTGCTCTTTAATAAAACCTTGATACATATTTTCAAAAAAGCATCAGTATTAATGCCATATTTCCGCAATGGCAAAAACTGAACAACTATACATAACTAAGATGTGAACAAGGACAGCGTATTAATGAGAATGATAATAATTATAATTTCTTACACGTAAAGATACAAACAGCTTCTTTTCTTTCTTTACACTTCTTGCACCTGGCTTCCAACGGCCTGACACGCTACAAAAAAATAACATTGTTTCCACATGCCATGCCAACCTGTTTGGTGTTGGACCTGGTTTTAAGAATATGTATACAAAAATATTAACCAAATTTACATTCTCAAGTGGGTGGCTCCCTATTATATTCATCTACATGGAAACAGCCTATCTATTGTCAACTCCTACAAGTGCAGTCCAGTTGTTTTGTTGACAAAATTCCAATTCTATTCCCCATTTTTATTTAGTTTTTCTTTTATTCCAAAGATGAATCTTTATTTAACCCTACATTAAAAAATAATAATCATTATCCCGAAGTCTAACTACTTACCCTCATTTTTCATCTAGAGTCCTCTGTACATCATTTACATACATGCTTTGGTTTTACTTATTACAACAAAAACAACTGCTGCAGAGGCATTGTCGCTTTGTTCCCACGGCACTGCTTTATATACTTCAATCAGTCCGTAAGTTCACAACCACAAGTCCATAGAAATAATTGCACAGATTGACACACAGAAACATGACACCTCTTATACCCTTCATCAGGTCTTCCTCATTTGTGTATGTAAGTGTGTGCTGAGTGACCTGCTTTTTTAATATGCAGGTAGAAGAGCGAGAGTGCAGAGATATATTACATAACACAAAGCTTTGTACTTCTTCATCACGATAACACCAGACTTCTGGACAGCTAGAACTAGTACACAGAACAAGAACAGGAAATATAAGTCACACATTATTCCTGCAGATAGTAAGTATAAACAGGTGCGAGCCAATTCCAATGTCTGACATTTACAACATATGAAAACAGCTCTAATAAATATCAGGAAGTATGAGACTATCATTACTTTGTTAAAAGAGAAGAACAAACAAGAAAATTGTTCCTGTGGAAGACTACTTATACTGAAACAAAACCAATTCGTTGGAAATGATTTGATCGGTTCCAGATCATAGATAGATAATGATGTCCAGTATTTCACAGTGAATTTGCCATTACAGTGATGTCAAGATTAAACACTTTAGAACATGAATACATTTATACAATGTGAACAAGAAATGTTAGACCCGAGAATAAAAAGCATTCATTTTAACTAATTTTAAAAATATTATATTATCTTAAATTGTGAATAATTAATTCCAAAAATACTTTTCCCCCCCTTCTTCAGATTCTGCACTTTTGTATCATAATTTGATGTATCTGTGATTTTCATTAAACTCTTTGAAACTGACAAAGTCATGAAAGTTCTTACTACTCATCTATCTATCTTTGATCTTATTTTATGTTGTCAGCCACTCCTTTGGCTTAGTTGCCAAACCACTTTTCATGTCACTGAAACATATTCACAAATGAGAAAACTTGAGATAACAGGCAGAAAAAATCTGGAGAAGGTAGCTGATCTCCTTCCAATGTTATTAATAATAAATGAAATGATGATGATAGATATTCCAGATGTAATAATAAATAATATGAAATAAGTATTATATTAGATAAAGACACATTTTATGGACATTCAGCTGGGCTCTATCATGATTTTATACATCAGACAAGAAGTAGCAAGATAAAAGGAAAGAAATTAAAATGTGATTCATGACTAAGGAGGAAAGAATGTCAATGATCATATAATTATTTACTAAAAGAAAAAAAGATAAATAAGAAAAGTGTATGTGATAGTCTTAAGAAATCAAAATTAAAAGACCAAAGCATGAGCAAGGCCTGTCTTATAACACACATCTCAAGTGTGAATATGTTGTCTCTTCCGTTTTATTTTCACATGTAACATAAAACAACCTTACCACTCAATGCCTCTGCAAAGTGGAATGGCCAACAAAAACTTGGCTGTGAGAAGTGGAATGGCCCAATATGCAAAGTTACTGATGCTACAAACAAGGAGACATTAAGAAGCCACCAGATGCAAAAAAGCTATGGCAATGCCTGGCAATGACACCCAACATAGTGCAGGGATGAGAAAAACATACACCATCCCCCATGTCAAAGAAAATGGCCCTCTTGTTTTGTGTAATAATATTCCATTATTTTCCACTACAAATTAGCTGCTTCATTGTGGCAGGGTTGGGAGGGCAGTCACCACACATTTTATATCTGAACTTTAATTGACAGCTTGCTAGTACATAACTACTCTTCTATTAAAATATATATGCATATGAACAATATAACAAATGTACAAATGGAGTCTCCAAAGCCGTGCAAAACAGTAGTTTTTAAGTCCCAAAGCATGATATGGATCTCCACTGACAAGCATAAAACAAACAACAACTGTACACAATTCACTGCAAAGACATTCCAGCTAGAAGCTGGATTAACATGTTATATAAATATCTGAACACAGTTTCTTGTTTTTAAAAATAAAAATTGATACACTGTCATAAAAATTATGCACATAACTCACCTTTCAACACTTCACATGACCGGTGGCCACCCTCCCAAATTAATTTGCTCACTAATTCATATGACTAGGCCAGACGACACATGAAGAACTTACCAAGCTCACATTCCAATGCTCACAACTTCCAACACCACATGTCAAAACTTCATAAAATAGATGATAAACTGTCACCCATGACAAATATAACTAAATCAAATCCAATGACAGTTTGTGGAAATACATAGTACATGAGATCCTGATACAAATGGACATTTGTTTCTTTTAAATGTGGTAAATGAAAGAGAAGGGTACAAAATGTACAGCATTGTTGTAAGGCTTGCAGCAAATATCCAGTTCTTGTAAAGATTGATGGCAGTCGCTGTTTTCTTGGGGTGCAATGTTTCATCCCTACGTCATCACTCTACACATAATGTGGCTCACATTGATGAAATGAGTGTTTGCTGTTTCTTCATGTTTCCCTACTTCGAGAAAAAATATGAAAAATAAACACTAATTCCATATTAATGCACTTTTGTAATAATAAACCAAGTACTGTCTGTTGAACACTTTTGTTCCGTCTTTTGAGCTCAAACAATCGCACCATTGTCCAAACAGGAAAAGTGGCAGCAGTAACACTTAGGAGGTGGCTAGAAGTTGTAATAACTTCACTCCGATAAAAGCTTCTGAAGAAGTGATGCTTTCTGATCACCGGGTCGTGGTGACTCCTCCATAGAACTCTGTACACAGAAAAAACGTATCACTAAATTGGTAGAGAGATCCAAAATTTTCCATTTTGTTTAACATTAATAGTGAAGTTAACTTTCCCTTGCACAAATTCAACAAAATAAATAAATAAAATAAAATGCAAAAACTATCATCAGAAGGTCTCATTAGTTGGTAAGATTTGTGTTTTGATAAAAAAGAGTTCTTTGTTTGTTTGTTTAATTTCCCTTGAGAAGGCTAAATAACAAAATTTTTCAAGTGTAAGTTTAAAGCGATGTGAACAATCAAAATTTTGTGAGACATCTTCAAATTAAATTTAAATGCTTTAGTTGTACATTTTGAATATTTAACAACTAATAAAGCAAAATTACTATAGTTTCCCCTTTCCTTTTCACATAATTAACAAGAATGCAAAAATAATTCTTGCTCTAATAGATACTCAACTTATTTCAGTAGAGTACAAAGGAAATATTTAACACTTCTTGCATGAATCAAATTGAACTAGCTGGGCAACAATGACACTACAAACATTTAGAGAAGAATCTCCATTTCTATCACTTTCCTCCTGTCCAAAACAATGATTAACATCACAAGCCACAAATGAGATTTTGCTAACACTGACTTGAGTCGCTGTTGCCCAGCTAAAACACACTTAACCAGACATTGAAACAGAAGCCAACTGTAAAGCTATATGTTTGCACATCACCAAAAGCATAACAAAATTAAAGAAACAAGGTGAGGAAAAAAGCATTCTAAAGAAGTGTGTATGAATTAAAAGAACTGGAAATAAACAAGTCACTTTTGAAGAAACAAAAGTTAATATACAAAGTGTATTAAAAAGATTGTTGGAAAACAATGTGGAAAACAAAGATTAAGAAAGGTTCACTCAACATTTTGTTACATCTACAGTAAATGAAACAAGTGGGAACTTAAGACTCATACCAAAGGCAGTGTTGCCCACCAGTACTTTTAGTTTTAAACAATGCACCAGTGTCTGAATTCTGCCAACCATTCAAGCAAAGCAAGAAGGTAAAATAATACAGCTTCATCTCCAATCAAAAGATGAAATAAAAAAGAACCTGTCTTCAGAAGAAAACTAAATGACCACGGCCGAGTAATGAATAAATATTAATATGAAGGAAAGTTAACATTAAAGAAATTATCAGTGACTGAAACTGTCAACACTGAACACACCACATGCTTTATACATAGTTGAAACTACTATTATGTAATTTCCCAATGAAAAGAATGAACCATTACTCTATCACTAGATACAGAACCTGTAAAAAAATAAAAGAGTACCATGTACAGAAGAAATTGAAACTTTCTTGGCAATACTGCCCAAATACTCCAGCAATGTGTACCTCTAGTTATTTTAGATTCATGCTGCAGTGATAATTAAAGAGAAGTATCTTCCAAATGGAAGGTGGCTTGTAGGTAATTTCTGGTAAATGGATGGTGCTACAGGAGAAATGAGGTAGAACATAAAAGAACATTAAATAATGGATTCTGAAGGTCAGTGAGGTACAGAAAAAAAAATTGAACATGACAAAATAGTTAAAAGGAGATGGTATTCATATCAAGGTCAGGACAGGAAATATGTTTGCAGGCAGAAATAGGGTTGAAGGTTAAGCACAGGCAGGCAGACAGGCAGGCAGTTTGTGAGGCTAGCAGGCAAACAGGCAGGCAGCAGGCAAACAAAGGCAGACAGCCCGGTCACTACCAATGTCAGCAGCCACATGTACGACAGGAATGTGGCAGAGCCTTACCCGTGAGGAGAGCCCTGGCTGAGTTGACCCTGACCCCATATCTGACCCGATGCTACCCCAAAGTTTTGGGCTATCACTGGAACCTGGACAGCCAACAACACAAAAGATGAAGAATGTAGTAATCCAGGCTGTGGTGGGTAAACAGAGTCAGCATGCCTTATAAGAACTTGAAAGAAATTGTGATTTTTCCATCAATACACTACAAAGGCATGCTGCCTCTTAAGAATAGCCCCTTGTGTACAGAATGTACATCTGAAGAACATTGGATATACTCAGAGACACCAGACAGCAAGTGTTTTCAAATGTACAGGTAATTCACAACTTCACCTGAATATGTGTTGTTTTTTCAGACACATTTAGGCCATTAAATCTATTAAAAGCAAGAGAAGGAGGAAGGCCCCATGCTCTCCAAACAACAGTTGGTATGTTCAAGAACACAGAGGACACATCTCATAAGCTAAATGATTACTTGTCACTTGCATTAAGAATATACACAATAAGTGAATATTTAAGTTTAGTGAACTCTCCATCTGTACAAATTCTATAAATGAAGGTATCCCAGCACAGTAGCACTTGATTTGCACAAATACATGCTCCCACATGATATGCATTGAACATGAGCATTCCCAATTTATCATGAAAAGGCAAGCTGTAGATTAAGATTTTCTTAACACTCAAAAATCATGAAGGGCAAAAAATTGCTCAAATATGTAAAACAATCACATCTTGCCAACACATGAAATGTATCCACAGGATAACCCAATTTACAAGCAATAATTAATAAATTGTGACAAGTTCTGCCACACTAAAATTATCCTGTGTTTCACTATATGCTATTTTTGGTACATGTGCAATAGAAAATACTAAAACCCCCAAAGCATGCTATAGTTCCTGAATGTCTTGCACACGTTACCCACCCTTCCCATACTGCAAAGCAATTGCACCTATTAATCATACCATGAAAACCACCACTTAACATGACACATCATATATACAAGAAAATCCGAATCCCAGATCAGAATTAAGACACTTCTAAAGGGTAAGGTAAAAGGAAGGTGTGGAGAGCAAATTATTGAAAAACATCCAGGGAGAGCTCTGGTAAAACAACACTACCATATTGCTAGGCACCAAAATTATTCATTTCATCTTCATGAAAATTGCCATTCTGTAATTACACAATAGATGGAGACAAACAAGAAAGGAGCATTTTTCAACTGAATGTAATTTTATAATAGAAATTCTGAAATCATAAGAGAGATCATTCAAATTTAACAGAAGATCAACTACCTAAAGGTAGAACATACATCAATACATAATACTGTAAAACGAGAAAAATTGAGGGATTCTAGCTGATAGGATTCTTTTCTCAATTCAAAAGTAAGTTTAAGACATGCTGTCATTGACTCATTTGACCCTTCCTTCAGACTTTTAAAGTACACAAAATATTTGTACCCCATAAATGTAACGAGTATATTTCATGCATTAGTATCCAGAAGTTAGACTTTACCTGTCGGATCATAGATAAGACTACCCATGTCCAGGTCATTGCTTAGTAATTGTTGCTGCTGTGTTTGAGGGGGTTGTTGCTGAGACTGCTGTTGTGGATTTTGTCGTTGACCACCAGCATTCCCTGCTCCTGCCTGAGTTCGAGCACCAACAAAGGCTCTTAATTCTTGACGTACACATTCTGATGTCATTCCATTGTTGCCACCTGCAAATTATAATAAATAATTTGACACACTCTGTTGGCTATGACATGTAATATATTTACAATTAAGTTAAAATTCATCTTTGGTTTTAATTACAAAATACTAATGTCCTCCACAATGATTTTAATATAACAATACCATTCTAATACATTGGTCAATATTCTTTAACTTACAAATTTTTAAGTTAATCCTTTTGTCACAAATAAGCTTATCAGCCACTAAAATATTCCATATTTTTTATAAACACAACAATGCAAAAGCACATGTATGGTGGGTATGACCTCAACATGAACATGCATAAAATACTAGTTTGCATTTCATACAAACTTGTTTTTAATGTTTCCCTTCAAGCCAAAAATATCCAAATTTAACACTGAGATTTAACAAAAAGACATAATAAAACTATGCCCTGCAATGACGATAATCAAACACACTGTTAGACAACACATTTTACAGTATTAGTATTTGTTGGAGTAAGACATTGTTGCCACAGTTTTACAGTCCCAGAAACCATATGACCGATCCATTCACAAAGCACAAATATGAGGAGTGACCATTAAGCACAGAGTTTACAACATTCTTGGTAGATTTCTGTGTGTGATGGTAGTGATGGTGATGGTGTTGGCCGTGAAAGCTAAGCTAGGTGCACGGCAGTGGGGTGGGAGGATGGAATAGGGAAAACATGAGGGTGGTTTTTTGTTACATTTACATCCCTCTGGGGTTCACCTCATGCCTTCATGAAACAATACATCTAAATAGCAGTTATGGGCATGAAAAGTAAAAAATAAAATAAAAATGCACAATGCAACACAAATGCATACTAAAAATAAACATTCATTAAGAAAGTTAACACAATCAAAAACACTTGAAAACCAATTTCCATTGCTTAAAAATTTCAAAAACGTTATCATAAAAGAGGTAGCACAAGGAAATATCTATGAAGTCTCCAACTATTATTCTAAAGTAGTTAACTTCAGAAAACAGTCACATCCAGAAACTTCATAGCAGTTTTCTTCCCAGAAAGACAAAACATAAATCCCTCTACTACATAATATCCCATTGTATTCCAACAAACATTAATCCAATTATTCATGACAAAAAAAAAAAGAATAACAAACAAACAAAAACAAGCATGTCTCACAGGTGTAGTTTCGCCCGAGACATGCCATAGCACAGACTGCCAGTGCCTTGTAAGAAAAAGATTCACGTGGCCAGAAAGAAACATAATCGTAACACAAAACAAGCATACACACAACAAAAAAAATCACAAATATTAACAAGCACAAAACACAGGTCAGGGCTACATAGCAGTTGAGACACATATGAAAGGTAGGGCAACTAGAGTGGACTAGATGTAGCAATGTTAATAAACACACAATGGCCAGAACCTATATCGGATTCACTAGCCAGTAAGTCACAGCATGCGGATGCAACCAAGGCATGGTGAGACGATGGGGAGAAGCCAAAGGTAAGAGAGAGTGAGAGAGAGGCGTCATCCTGACAGCGGTCACATGACAGTCCGGAGGTCACATGACTTACCACCCGATTGGTGATTGGTTGGTGTGTGGGCTTGGGGTCGTGCCCTGTCGCTCGCCCCGTATATTTGTAAACTGGCCTGATCGAAACAAAACTGGGGAGAAGAATCTGGAGTGGGTGGGTGCGGATGAGGAGGATGAGGATACATGACAGGGTGGTGCAGGGGATGCCCATGAAAGGGGTGTGGAGACATGGGACCCGGATGTGTTGGAGACATGAGGGAATGAGGATGGTCGTGTCTCGGTCCATAAAGCCGCGGGGGGTTAACTCCACCTGGAACAGGGACAGGTGTCTCCAGTCAGTTCAAGCAGCGGCCCCACCTCGCCCTCCTCCTGCGGCGAGCTGCAAGGCAGCGGGGCGCGTGCCAGGGGCAGGAGAAACACATGTCAAGATTCAAAAGATTCAAAAAGAACAGAGCCACTCAAATAACTGACATGCATAAAAACTGCAAGAGGAAAGACCAAACTAATAAATAAAGTTTAAATCTGGTGTGCTGGTTTCCTACAAGAAAAACACCATACTCATCTCCGCAAGTATGGTTTCTACAGGGGGAATAAGATCACTCCAATAGCAAAAACTCTTCAAAAAATAAAAATACAAAGAGTGCAAGAGAGGTCGTGCATAGCGCATAATGTAATCTCAATTTTACTGTAGAGGGGGAAATTAACTCAAGTTACTTATAAATTCACTCTCAACAGCATCAAACTACGAGTCAAATCTAAGATTCTACACTACCACAAATTTCAAAATACACACAACAATTTAGTGTCAAAAATGCCACAACCAAATATTTAAAAGGTAAAACTGAGGTGTCTTGTGGCATGAACTTTGGCAGTCATGCTTTAAATCAGCAAGGGCAAATTTCAGAAAAATAATGCTCTTATGACAACAGCTCTTGTCATCTTAATGGCAGTAGGTGCTTTCAAGGTTGTTGTGCAGGGATCCTATTTGCACAAGTCTTTCTTATTAAGTTTCCTATTGTTAAATGTAGTTAATGTATACGAAAACATGGAAGACCCCATAACACGTTACTGATGTCAATATAATGATAAGATGATTAATATGTAGTAGCCAATGAGGAACTGGAGCTAGGTGGAAAATGCAAAAATATTTGAGGACACATGAGCATAATGGCATGTCACAGTGAGGAACGTGATTTGTTTGTAACAACTTATGATATTGTGTATAGTATATCATAAATGCGAAATAACACTACTGTAGTCATTATATATATATAAATTTGTTACATGAACAACAGATGGTGCACAAGTATCTATAATACTTACAGCTAGACATATGAATACAAGCATTAGCTAGATAATGATGATATCAGATTGTATACAGTTCTCATTCAATACTATTAATGTAGCTGAGGAAACTAATAAGTGGAAGTGTAGATCCCCATTCATGACCTCACCCCTGAAGCCATCTTGCATCTCTTCTCAAACACGCTTGCACACATTTTCATTCTCACAGCACATCAAGTCCACCCATAATGCCCTAATTTCAAAATAAGTACCTTCATTACTCAAATTAAATTTTCTTTTAGCCTTTGTTTGTAAGTAAATTTTTAAGTTAAGAAACTAATCAAAATTGCAAGAGGGACAAGTGTATTATTTAGCACTACTTGACTATCTTACTTGTCTACTGTGCAGACAAACTATACCGAAAAATTCATAGCTAATATTTTACATCTTGCATGTGGAAGACAATACTTGTCAGTATTTTCAGAACATTAGAGAACAAGAGATGAATGTTGAAAAATTGCAACTAATGTGCTGCTATCTGTTCATGAAAACATACTTCTAAGTTCAGAGAAGGGCAATTTGTAATTTTTTTTTTCTTTCTAGTTTCTTTGCTAGAATATACTGCCTATAGAATCTAGTTCTTGGTGTGCACAATCTACAACTAAACTAAAATATACATTCATATTTACACTTCTTGGCAGCACCTGGCATAAAAAGTCACAACATTTTATATTTAAACACATTGCAAATCTTAAAATTAACCTCACTAACATTAAAATGATGCAGTACAAATTGAAAACTGTATATTTTAACACAAAGAAAACCTGTGTTTCAAAACAAAATACGTATACATCTGAATAACAAGTAAATTGTTGTTCCTTGTATGAACAGAGCTTTGTTCCATAAACGTGTCTACTTCAGATATGCATGAAATGCTGCAAATATTAAAAAAGTAATTCTTTAGATTTCATGGCTAACCAAAATTAAGGTTTAATAATTTCACACTATTCACACATGAACATTTAAATGAAAATTTTACATTTTTCTTTAATTTCAAAAACAAAGATTAATTTAAGGGAAGAGTTCTACAAATGTTCATTTTATAGACACCTTAATAATATACAAGAAAGATTTATCAAACACTACTCATTTTATTTCATTTTTGCAAGTAAAAACTTTGCTAATAGCTGCTTTTCCGAAGTATCACGTAAAAGAAACTTCAATAAAGAATTAGTTCATATGTTACCTATTATACATCATCATGGTTTATGACAAGACAACAGGAAATTATAACATTTTTTCCCAGAATACTCCCCTAAAAACTACACAATTTAAACTTTTATTGTTCTGATACATTTTTTTCTTTTCTGGAGCACTAATAGGTTCTTTTTGGATTGCAAATGAATGAATGAATGCAAAGGACCATGTCTCGGCAATCTGAGATCATGGTTTTCATTAGAGAACACTCTGAATGCCCTAATTGAGTTATACGTCATAAAGCATAACAATGAACGTCTACAAATGCTGTGTTGTAGTTTGAAAAAAAATATATGGCTCTTCTCCCCAGATCAAACACAACCACAAGATATCTTCAATGCTAAAAATACAATAGGAGAACTTTCAACTGCAAGCAGAGTCAAATATCACAAGACTTAAGAATTAACATAAATTATTGCAATTCTGCAGAGTACTGACAATCTCCTTCTGAAAATTAAATACGTAGTTTAAGCCAGAATTTCACCAGCAATTATCTTACCTGGCAGCTGTGTGGTTGCTGTGGGAGCACTGACTGTGCGTTGCAAGCGCATCTGCTGCTGGAACGGACCTTGTGCAGCTTGATAGTTGGTGGCAGTGGGGGAGGCAGGTGGGGCACTAAATTGCTCAGCCTGGTAGGGAGACTGCCGGGGACCACCAGGTGCCCCTGGACTGGGCAATGATCGCACAGAAGGTAATTGCTGAGGTTGCTGCTGGGGTTGCTGCTGTGGCCTCTGCGCATATGTCCTAGTGCCGTTTGCCCCATAGCTGCCCTGCACACAACATCAAGAGGTTCAGTTTTGAAAAGATGGCAATTTGTTTCTACGCAAGAACTTTTATTATGACTTTTGAATCATACTACAATGACTTTAATAATTGGAAATCATGAATTTTTAATTTCCACATGAAGAATGCTACAAATTCATGGTTTGAACAATTAAAAATTGATTCGTTTTTGCAATTTTGCAACAAGCCCAACAGAATTTTAAGCAAAAATATCAACAGAGATGAAATCTCAACTAACTTAGCATGATAAAAAGTGAACTAAACAAGGATATACTTACTGTTAACTGTGCATTGAGCATGGGATTTTGTTGTTGTTGCAAACTGAGTCGATTTGCAACCTGCGTCCAATTGGGATTTGGTTGACCAGCTACTGCTTGGGTCATATTACTCTGATATCCAGGCTGACTCTGTTGCATAAGAACACAAAACTTTAATAATTGTTTTCTGCTGAGTAATATGTAGCAAGAATGAAGTGCAGCAGAATGTTTCCCCAACCTGAGAGATGCGAGGAGAGAGCTGCGACTGAGGAAAGGGTGGCAAACCACCAGGAGGGTGAGGAGACAAACGCGCTTGTGCTGCCTGCTGGTTGCCAGCAAAGTTGTTCAATCCAGTACTGAACAAACACAAAATGTTTTAAAGTCTAAAAATGGATATTAATATTTAAGTATGAGACATCAAAAAAGAATACCACACAACAAAATGTAACCACTTTTAAATTATACAGTAAACCTTAATACAACAGAATGCATTGCATAGATTAAAGATGTTACAGTTCCTTTAAGGTTGCATGTTGAACAATCTTTAAGAAGAAAGAAATGTATTTTCAAATTACCTGACAGGAGAAAAACCTTGCTGTTGCCCGAGAGGAGACGCAAGCTGGGAATGAGGGGAGTATGGCTGCTGGTTAAGCCTCTGGCCAGGAGAAATTTGGGCAGCTCCACTATTAAGCATGGGAGTCCCATAATTTGGAGATAGTTGTGAATCAGGAACACTAGCTGAACGCTAAAGAAAAAAATACATTTAGCACACTAATAATTGTACACACATCTAATGATACAACCGCTTCTAATATATTATGAGCATGATTTTAGCTTTGTTTTTCCTGGATTAATGGTAGTTGAAAGGCAAATTATGCCAATCGATGTTTGGATCTGCAATGACTTTGGAGCAAAATTTGAAATCAGTCTTTGCAGTTTTGGAAACCTAATTTTTAGTTACATTAACTTGAATTTTACAAAAGATGCTGATCAACTGACAAAGAGACTTCAACTTTTTAAAAGAAAGTAATTATCTCATGGTTACTATAAAGCAAGGAGTACATACACCTTCGATTAGCAACTAAATGAGTTAAGCCAAAAATTCCTGAAAGATACTTTCAGAATGAAGGATTGGGAATCACTGTTCACAAGTATTGGTCGGTGATAACCAAATGTTTATAGCCCCTATATGACTCCTTTAGATGTTCATGGCAAATTGTGAAAGTTTTTCAAAAATTCATGTGGAGAAAGATGCAGTAACTGAAATGATAAATGATTGAAAAAGAGTAAAGTCACGAATATTTTAACATATCTGAATATCTTGTACCAACAGGACACTACTTAAATCCTGCACCAAATTACTAATAATGATCTAAAAAGATGAGAATCCAAAACAACTGGAAAAAGCTTCATAAAGAACAAAAATTTACACAGCAAGCACCTGATGCTTAAAAAAATATAACTTGCCATGTTCCGAGCATGTACCTGCAAAGATACATTTGGAGCCACAGTGTTGTTCAGCAAAGTATCAATATTCTGCAATCCTGGTGAGAGCTGATCTGCAGTAGCATTGGAAGGAATCAGCAATTGCTGCTGCTGCTGTTGTTGCAGTAATCTGCGCTGGTGCTGGTACAACTTCTGCTGCATTCTCTGTGAAGAAAGATTGGTTTGGCATCAGAAGCAATTGCTACCGGATAAATATCCACACATGACACAGCATCCTAAACTTTATGATACAGCCCAATTAAATAAAATATTTGCATGTGTAAATACCTGATTCACAACTGGATTTGCAGTCATTGCATAAGGAGGAGCTCCAGGTCGTAATCCCATTTGACTCGTTGGTTGAGCACTTGGCCTTGGTCTTTGTTGATATACTGGTGGTGGAGGAAATGCCCCTGCCTGTGATGTTTGATTAGTCATCTATAAAGGATCCGATGGAATGTTAGAAAATTAAATTTATCATCCTGCATGAACACACATTTTGAAATAACATAAATACAGAATGCTCACCGCTGATGTATAGGCAGGTGGAGTTCCAGGAAGAGAAATAGTTGGTGAGGAAGGGCTTTTCATTGCTGTTTCACACTGCATCAGAGATCGTTGAATTGCACTTATAGCCATTTTCTCATTCATGTGAATGGATGATGAAGATGACTCCATATTTTCTAAAAGGTCAAGTATAGCAGGTGGTTCTAAGGAGAGAAAACAATAAAAATATTTTTGTTTAAAAACTATATTCAAATATATTTTAACCAAAAAACACTGACTGGCATCAGTACTTCATGATCATTGACTTCTAACTAGACTTACCTTCATTTTCTGGTGCAAATTCAATAACTTGATCTAGGATAAGAGACAGAACTTGGTCAGATGACTGACTATCCCACATTGGACTAGCTCCCTCGCCCATTCGAAAATCTCCACTGCTGGCAGAAACAGGTGTGTGAACGAATGTTTGGTCCAAATGACTTAAACCAGGTTGACTTGACTGCACTTGGTGTTGTTGTTGTTGTTGTTGTTGTTGCTGCTGTTGTTGTTGTTGCTGCTGCTGCTGCTGCTGCTGCTGCTGTTGTTGTTGTTGTTGTTGCTGTGCCTGTTGCTGCTGCTGCTGCTGCTGTGCCTGTTGCTGAGCCTGTTGCTGAGCCTGCTGCTGAGCCTGCTGCTGAGCCTGCTGCTGTTGTTGTTGTTGTTGCTGCTGCTGCACTTGTTGGGCCTGTTGTTGTTGCACCTGAGATGTCATCTGTTGCTGCTGGTGTCCAGGACTTGATTTTTGTCCTGGACTGTTAAGTATATCCGTAAGAAAAGCACTGTTAGGAGGAGGTCTTGGAGGGCCAACTCGTGGTACATTTGACCTGTTGGGATCTTGTTGCAATGGCCTTGTGGTTGACACATTTGTTGTAGGCGGTTGTACACCACCCCCAGACCAATCTGAAGAATACAAAAAATTATTTAAACCTTATTTATTAAAAAAATTGAAGTAAAATTTAACAAGAAACAAACTGATTGCTGATACCATTAGAGTTCAATGATTGTTTGATCAAGAAAAATCAACAAAAAAATCAATCAAAAAAAAAGTAATAAATGTGCCACGCCAGATAAATGGCACATTTTACTACAAAAATTGACGTATCTAGCAGAAAATTACATTGATTTGAAGTATCCCAAACAGCGTCTACTTATTATAGGCATTAAAGTATTAATCTTCATCATTATTATTTACTAAAAATTGCATTTTAGTTTTATGCCAAAAAATGGAACACTTCTCTGAAAAAAGGAGATGTTTTATGCAAATATTACGAAGAAGAAAATCAATCCCCAACTTACTCCGAGTTAAATTAGGCCGTTCCACCCTGGGCGGTGGAAGGTGCTCTTGAGGTGTTGCTGAGATTACCGATGCCGGAATAGGTGGAATTGTGGCAGGTAAAGATGGCTGTTGAGCCAATAATGATGCCAACATTTTGTTTTTTTCCCTCAGTTTACTATTACCACTAGATGAGCTCACAGGTGGGCTTGAATGGGGCACCATACTTGGTACTGAGGCACGAATCTTAGTAGGGCAATTACTGTCCTCTCCCTCATTGCTAGGACGTTTACGACCTCCAATAAGGGAGGACAGCCCTCCTAGAGAGTCGGTATTGGACGGAGGTGATGGTGATGACGTATTAGGAAATCCTAAACTAAGGAGCAAAGGATCCTCAGGTTCACCATGCTGATGATGTTGATGTTGCTGATGTTGCTGGAGCTGTTGTTGCTGACCAGTATCCAGAGCCATTTGAGGCTTCTCTTCATCTTGATCTTTTAGAAGCTGTTGTAAAAGTTCATTCCGTTTTTTGATTCCAGCTCTAATTTCCAAATCATCATCATCACTCTTTTCATTGAGTAACTAAAATTGAAAAAAGTTAAGAAGTGATTCATTGTACTTGAACATAAAAATACATTAATAAAAAACATTTTTGTTTAAACAAAAAGAAGTAAAAATATACTGAAGTACAATGATCTAACTTACCCTGAGAAGCATGTTGTTATTACCAGTAGAAACTTTGTTATGAGAATCTTGACTAAGTCTGTTACCGAGTTGACTGGTTCTGCTACTTGGACTTGCTTGTAATGTAGAGGAATCCTCTACCCGTCTGCTATCATCCTCTTCATCTGGATTTAAGAGGTTTTTGAGGATGCGATGCTTATTACGAGCTTCTGAATTGTCCACACTTGGATCCATTGAGTCACTTATGCACGAATCATCACCACTTACACTGGGTCGTTTTGTCGTAAGAAGTAACATTCGCAGTCGCTCCGACTCTCCAGTTGTCGAAGACCCACCTTCTACACTGCCATTCACTCCCCCACTAGCACTGTTCCCCAACTCCCCGGCTCCTTCCTTGGAGTCCTTGTTATCATCCAAACCAAAAGCACTATTTGGTCCCTGTTCTTGCAGCGGGCTGAAAGAGTAAGCATAACGGCTGGCAGGAGTGGAAGCCTGAGCACTGCTTGCTGGGCTGGGTTGCATCGCAGAGGAGTATGGGTTCAATGGGCTTGCACAAACACCACCTGCTTGGGCAGGACTATAAGGGCCAGCTCCACTGGGAGGACGTGGGGTAGGGGTTGACACAGGTGTCAAACTTTGTCTTGAGCTGGGGCGTTCCCAACCAGAAGAACCTGTTCCTGTCTGACCAGTCATCTGGTCAAGACTATTCTCTCCACCAGAGTCCGCCAGGTCAAATGTGGATGACGGAAACAGGTCAAAGTCATTCAAACTGAGATCGCTGCTAGACAGTCCGAAAGTAGGGTACGTAGAACTTGAGTTGAGGGTTATAGTGTTACTAATGTCATTCACTGCACTCGGACCAAAACTGCTTGAACTCACACCACCCACACTGCTGCGACCACTACTGCTCGAAGTTGCACTTGTTTGGCCATTCACTGATCCACTCACCAACGGGCCGCCCAGGGAATTGTTACTGCCATTTGCTGATGATGTACTGCCAAAGGAGGACGCAGAGGTAGAGTTATTTTGTCCCACAGTTAGCATGGAACGTGGAGAGTTGGGGAGATGGCCGCAATCTGCTGGGGCTGATTCAGTCTCTCTGCAGTTGATTCAGCAGAAGGTGGAAATTGGAGAAGAAAAGAAAGATCAATAGTATTATTTATTTCCAAATGATACTTTGAGAATAATTCTTAAGTAATACATTTAGAAAATAAATACTACAGTGAAAATTAAAGAAAATGATATGAAACTACTGCAGTGAAACTTAAATTTTCTTCTAAAAAAGTATGAAATATACACTGTACACACTTCTATCATGTAACTGGAAAGAACATGGGCTTTACAAAGAGGTGTGCAAAATGCAAATACTTCATAAATGATGGTGATTTTTGAAAGGTCTCTTAGCACTGAGTGGATTAAGATAAGCAGGGAATTTAATGTTGCCAGGGTAAAAGCTATTGGCATGCACTTGGAAAGATCAAGAAAGGAGCCAAAGCAAGAAACACGACCATCTCTCCAACACCGTTTACAAAAATGAAAAAAATAAATAAATCCTGCAAAAGATAGGTGAATGCATTTTTACATGCAACCAATTATTTAATACATACATGAACATCATTTGTATCATATAATAATTACACATATTGAGAAATAAATACCTTCCCCATATTACTAAAATGAAACCAATGTGCACTTGGAAGTATAAAAGAGAAAGAAAAAAGGAAAACTAAACTTTAACACACATTTTCTCGAGTACAATTTTTACTGCATGAATGAGACCAACCCCTTTTTATTTTATTTTTTAATGTAAATGGGTGAAATCACAGAAATTAAGAGATTATTTTTGGTATCCGCTACCACATTCCATGACAAGTGAACGAATTTACAGATTCTTTATCAAGTTAAGAAATATACAAATAAACCCTATATCAACAGTCACTTGTTGCAAACCTGAATAGAAAGTGAATAATTTATAACAGCTCAAGGTGCAGGCCTGAGAACCAAGTAAACATGCACATTGGGAGGCTGTTTAAATACTCACGCTATAATGGAGTGAACTGCCATGATGAAGTTAGGCTCATTGTCACAATCGTACAACTTTGATCTTGTTTGCACCTGAACGTACTTCTCTGGATTCTTCAGAGATTTCAGTCTGTAGACAAGACTGGTACCATGTCCAGACTGCAAAACCTCTTTTAAATGAGTGGTCAACTTCGGCAGATCTTGTTGATGAACCACATCTCTGATACTTCTTCCTTCAAGTTCCTAAATCATAAACATGAATAAATATAAGAATTCAGAAAGGATTTTAAGTAAACCCTATCCCCAAATTCAACTCATTACTGCAAATAACCGACTCAAATATGTTACAAAGTAGTTAACAAACTATGACAGGAAAAATATCAACAATTACAATTAAAATGAAGCAAGTAAATGTGAGGAGAGAAGAAAAAAAATCAAAACCAAAAACTGATTTCCTGAAGGAATAAATAATGGAATATAATCAAACCATAAAAAAATATTCAAGTGTTTTTTGTACAGTGAACTGCTTTCATATAAAACATATTTTTCTTCAAAAGATAACACAGACATGTTCTGGTTGCTGTTCTTTATTCATATGGCACCATAACTCAAAGTCTAAGAAAGAATTGCTATTTTCAATTCTTTATGACAGTTTTGAGTTGCATTTCCTCAAACTGTTCTCGAAAAAATGTTAATTAACTATGTAGATTATACAAAATCATTTCTTGCAAATATTGCAATATCTCCAACTTAAAACCAGTATTATTATTATTATTATTATTATTATTACTAATAATAATATATTATTAATTATACTTATAACAAGAATAATATATTATTATTATTATTATTATTATTATTATTATTATTATTATTATTATTATTATTATTATTATTATTATTATTATTATCATGATGATGATGATGATCATCATCATCATGAACATCACTTTCCTAAGATGAATAACAAACATCAAGACTTCTCCTAGTTGAAGATATTCTATTTAACACTACAGATAATTTGAAGTTACAAAATCGAATTAGTTCCTTTCTTTCTCCTCGTAAATAAAATGTGTAGATTCATCGCAACAATTAAATAGTTTTAAATAAACTAAAGAATTTTCCTTCCACAAGATTGACTGATTGATTGATTAAGTCACAATTTAATAAATCACTAACATTTCGCAATATAAATTTCATCACTTCAGTCTTTGAAAATAATCTTCAACTGAATTAAAGGTCTCTGTTAAAGATTCTTGCATCAAAACGTATTTGACATTTCTGTAGTTTCACCAGATGTAAAGTATGATACTACTTTACCATAGAGATGACGCAGAATTGACTGAAGTATCAGAGTATTTCAAAAAGCACATCTTATTCAAAACGCACATTAGATCACAATTTTTCAATCAGAACATGTCTTCTTGATGAAATCCATGGTTATCATTTAGTCTCACCCAATCATTATCACTACAGTCAACTACTGCTCACTTAAAGAAGTTTAGGTTCACAGTTCATTTTTGTGTATTTAAGAATTGCATTTAACTGTCCTTATCGTATGCAGAAGCAATTTCTTTCTTCACATTTTGTCTGTTGTCATGGTGCTATATAAACATCAGTGCAACCGGTTCACACTGTTAATGGCTTTAAATTTTAATTGCAAGGCATTTTTCTGTATTATCACCTGATAAACAATCACTGACCACTATACTTATGATGACAAAGATTTGGAGAGAGAGGCGTTTCTGTCACTTTCACTTTTACAACCGATAATGAAGACTCACCTTATTAAAATAACTATGGTAGGTAGGGGTCATCCCAGAGGTGTCGACACCAACAATATGTCCACTAGGATCTAGTCGCATTGTTAAATGATCAACACTCGTAAGACAAGACGCTTTCTCAGCTGATGGGATACGACGTGCCACACATAGGCAATGGGTCATTTCAGCTGACTCAGACGATACATCGCCTCCCTCTGTTTTATCACTCGATAAGAGAATGCTCGATATCTGCATAGTCTCGTACTTCGTCACTCGTTGTTGTTTCTCTTCCATAGTCTCCCTTTCCTCATTTTCCTCCTTTATTAAAAGCCTGCAGGTCACACTCCGATTGCGAGTGACCGGAGGCTCACTAGTCCAGCCTGTAGGAAGTGAACATATTGTACCACAAGATCAAGATCCACTTTCTAAAATGTGACTATAGTACACCAAGCATTTAAATGGATAAGTAAAAGAATATAAGTTACTCTCACGTTGCGTCGGACACACACCTGTGGATGTTAAGGGCAGGAGTATGGTGCTAAATCGTGTTGTATCTCCCAGGTGAATAAAGTTATAGATACTTTGCCCCAAAACCTCGTCCTTTTTATGCTTGATGAACTGGTATACGTTGTCAGAGACATACTCTACACTGGACTCCTTGTTCACCACAAACAAGAAGCCCTCGAGGGCCTGTGAAGAACATATAATCAATGCAACACAGGTACCAAGTAACACATAGTACATTTGTTGAATAACAGATATCTTAGAAATCTTACTGATCACAAACCTAAATGCCATATGTTCTGCAAGACTTTACATTTAATAGACCTACATACTAGCCACAATTTTGATTTAACTTCCAAGCAACACTGACATCCTTCAGGAAAACAGGGTATTGAACTTTGTACCTCAATTTTACCAATGGAAAGTACGCAAATTTCTCATTTTTTGGCAATCAAGCCAACAAATTCACACACAATATTGTCGTACTCCTTTCACAAGTTGCATATTACATGTAATTCCATCACATGCAGACCAAATGTAATGCACTTGCTTTCTTAGCCAATACATTTTCAAGACCTTTCCTAAATGTTGCTCTTTAGAGCACCATTAAGCCACCCCCCCCCCTATATAGCTTGGCATTGTGAAGAGTAACAAATCCCAACAAGAATTCTGTAATGATATCTCACCTCAAGCAACAAATTTCCAAAGACTTCACTGCCTAGGAGAGTGTGTTTTGTGGAGGACACTTCGCCCTGCTGGACGGCATCACAGCTAATACCTTCCTGCTGTTTAATGTTGCGAATCTACAAGAAAAAGCAAATTGTTGCAGTGAAATAATCAGAATTTCACATTATGTGGAAGTGGGACTGTTAAGTTTACAATAACAGAAAAACAAATAACAAACCTGGTTGACTGTTTCCTGGAGGATGGCACACTTGTCAGGCTTGACAGAAATAGTGCTCATGTCAGCTAGGCTGGCAGAAATCAGCTCAGCCAGCTCCTCAATATAAATGTTCTCCTGTTCGCGGCGTTTCTTTTCATTAAGGCACTTGGTACTGTACAAAAACAAATAAAAAAACACATTACTTAACTTGCAAACTCATCAAATACTGAAAAGAAAAAAAAAAAGATAATAAAAGAGGACATGAAAAAGAGTACAGTAATTAGATACCATCTGAATACAAGAAAGCAGATTTGTTTCTAAACTAAAAATATTTTGCAGACATATGTCTGCAAGGTCAATGTGAATTGCGACACCTAGCAAATAATACCCCCAAACATGTCTGATCGGACAGCAAAGAAATATGCAGTCACTATTGTGACACTCAGAGGCACACTCATGATTTTTCTTAGGGGGAGGAGTGTCAGCTATAGGTTTACTGTCTAGCTGAATTTATGTTTCCTTAAAAAGAATTTTTCATTTGTGCTGAATATAAAATGTATTTTCATTTGTTGACTATATTTATTGTCAACAAATTGTTAATATTTATAACATTAACAATTGACATTTTGATTGACCTTCATATGTATAAAAAATTAGTAAATGCCATATTTTTTTATTATGCATCGTTTGGTCCGGGGAGGGAAGTGAAACATCGTGAGCTCCTCCCCCTTTGGTCGCGCCATTGATGGAACTTTAACATTGCAGAATACTGCGTAATAAAACGAAATAATGTAACACACAGCCAATCATAGTACTGCAGAATATATTAGAATGATATCAACTACTGAAAACAAAAATATTGAGCAAGGAATGTAACTAGAGAAGAACCTCCGAAGGCACAATGGAGTCATTTACGAACACATTATTGTACTGAGTGTGGTCTGGTGTTCACTGGAAGTTTGACGTGCTGGCCACGTTTCGAAATTTCGTATCCTCCTTTCGAGCAATTCCCAATGGGGTCGAGAGCCGAATAAACACCGGCAACTGATCGGTATAATAAAGAATAAGATGAGACTAATTGCAAAAAGTATCAATGAAGTTGATAATTATTAGTTTTATGAAATTTATTATATTTTTTTTCATCTAATAATAAGTTACACATTTGCTATTTTGGAATTTTACATAATTCACACGAATGAAAATCAAACTTTTGTGCAATTAGAATAGTATGTTATTTTGTACCTGAAATCTTACTTATATTTTTAAAATTAAAAATGATTTAGTATGAACGAAAATGATAATTAACAGTAGAAAAATAGTGAACTGTTAATCTAATACATTATACCTACAACGTTTATTCATTTCTTTGGATAATTACATGTAAGTAATTTGTGTGCCACTTCTACGTTATGAATGTGTTTTGTTCTGTACATTATTGAGAAAAACAAGAGGGGGGGGCGGCAACGAAGCAAACCATTCTTTGAAAAGGGGTCATTGAAAGAAAAGGGTTAGAATTCCTGCTTTAGAATCTTAAAGATGTTCGTGATCCTCTTAGACTTTCGAAACACCAAGTAGGTTTAGAAAACTGGCTTACGCTTGAATAAATGTTTCAATCCATTTCACATATAATATTAGTACACAAGACTACTAAATCGGAGAGAAGCTCCAATTGTGTAGATAAGTTGGTCACGCGTACGACATAAAGCAGGAACGAATAGCACTCAATGTTGGCAACACTGTCGTCGAGCGACGAGCGGAAAGCGTTGAATCTACTCCCGCAGCACTGACGAAAGTGACGCATTCACCCAGGTGGACAAACCCCTCCATCTTAGGGAGGTAACGACGGATGCTAGAGTCCGATTCACTGTTCGAATTTTTATAGCATATTTTAATTTATAATTAGACACTTTAACTACTTAATTACGTTAAAATAATGAAAATCTTTCATGTATTATTGCTTAGAAAGTGAATGCAGTTAATGTCTGTTTAGCATATTTTTAGATTCAGACAATAGTAGATGTTGCTTAATTAACTGCATAGCCAATCAATATCTGGTATCTGAACAATAGTTGGTCGCATTACAGTGGGAAATGAAACGCTCTTGGTGGGCGTTTGCGAGCCACACGGCCGGCCGACCACGGTCGGATGGATAAAGAAAGAAGGTCCACGCAGTCACGATACCGTTTGCAAAGTGCTCAGTTATTGACGGAAAATATCCATGAAGGGCGTTTGCGGAGAAAGACATTCCATGCAGAGGAGTGTTGTACTGGCTTTGAAAGTGTGATTTGTTGGAAAGAAAATTTCGTCCTTCAAGGTTGCTCCCATTATGTCTTGTGACGTGGAAAGTTAATTTTCGAAATTGAAAACCATTTTCGACAAAATGATATATTAAAATGACGAAAACTTCGAAAATTTGTTAATAGTCCGCTGGAACAAAAGGCATGAAAACAGAAAATGAGTGAAACACTAGAGTGCATTTCATTCATTTCCTCGTTTAATTGTGCATTTTCGGCTAATAGGGCGAGTTGGCATGCTTGCATGTATTGATTGTACCTGCAAGTACATGCTTGATTGTACATGAATATCTCGTCTGTAGTAATCAGTAATTATGAAATGGGGTTCGTTCTCCAATCCATCCAAAGTTCTACTGTTCTTAATTAATGCGTTACTTACAGCTGGGCTTGGGGCTTCGTATCGGATTTTTTCCGTTTCTTGTTGACTCCTCCAGCAACGGCTGCACTCATCTTGACCCACACCGGGTCCTGGAGGTCACATGGGCCGAGCCTGCAAGCAGAACAGGTTTTAGAAACAATTGCAAACATTAATTTATATTAGTAAATGAAAACGATTAGTGAAGAGTAGTAAACTACAGAGATATACAAAAAAAATACATGACCTTGCAACATTTACATTGTAATCGTTTCCTTGCGTAATTTGGTCGTTTAAACGGCGTGCCTAAGTCATTAATTTCGTTCAAAACCCCCCATCACGATACAGGTGCATGCCCTCACATCGTGGCAGAAGATTCGAATAGGAGTAATGGCAAACATTTTTATTCGATTTGGACACTTTTATAGACGTCATTAATCACGTGTTGAAATCGCCGCTTTACTAGCACCTCCAATGCAGTACTGTCTAAAATGTCCCGCAAAACCTCTTAAATTTAATAGAAAAGAAAAGAAGAAAAAAAAACAGACTAAAAAGGCCTGGGAAAAATCTTCAACTTTCCGTTACAGAAATCTTACTACAAAATTATTAAAAAATAACACCTAGCAAAAAATTACAGAATTAATTACAACACGCTGAAATTTCATCGGAAACCTTGGTGCGGGAAGTAGCGTGAGATCACGTTCGCTTCCCGTCATGGGAGAAAGAGATCTCCCGCATTTGCTCGTCGCGTTGCCGCGCCGCCTGCCAAAGCGGCGCGGGGCCACGCCCTGCACGGAGGGCGCCGCCCCCGACGCAACGCCGCGTCGCCGCCCGGCGCACACTGGTTCAATCGGGCCGGAAACCTGGCCATAATGGCAAAATTCAAAGTGAGCGTTCGACTAAGCAAATCTCGTCCGGAAGACATTGGAGCACACTACTTCACCTCCAAAACGTTATTTCAATCATTTTTGTCATCCTCGCGGTCTCGTAAAGTTACCGTGGCTAGAAACACTCGAATTCATTGCTTCTTGTCTATATTTGCGAAATTTAAAAAAAAGTTCAATTTTTTTTGTGGATTCTTTTCGTATTTATGAACAGAAGACTCCTTTGACTACGAGTTAAGTATATTCTTAAGAAAAAGTAATAATTTTATATATAACAAGGCTGAACTCTAACCTATGGAGCGTAACAATATTAGTAATGTATATTGTGGATTATATTTTTTGTCCTGCGTATTCCTACCTCAATCATTTTTTTATTTATCAAGTAAAATGTCCTTAATCAGAATAACACCTTTAGCTGCACATACCCCCAATTTTTTGTTTTAGAGCCACTTTACTGCAATCCTGCATAGTAAGATTTAACACTAGATATCCCAGATGGATATTCGATGCCACGGGAAATTATTTTCTCTGTATTCCATTTCTCCTTCTGATAATAACTTTTAGTAAGAAAATGACTGATATAAATTTTTGGAATAATAACAATATTAAACCACGACCGCGAGAATCACTGTATCCATATTTCTACACATATCGAGTTAATTTTCTGAGTCAGTTAGCCTTTTCTAGACCCCCATTTTGAAATTTGAAACTTCATTATGATATTCGAAAACAGTGATCTCCAAAACCCCCGTATGTATATTTTTAATGCATTTTTGTTTGTTTTTAAATTAGTAGATTCGCCATTTTGAATTTTGAAATTTCATTATATTCAAATTTAGCGACCTCAAAAACCTGTTGATTTCTATTTTTACGCAAATCCACTGGCATTTGCAGTTATGACCAGGTTTTAGGCCCGATTGAACCAGTGTGCGGCGCACAGAAACTCTGGTGCAGGGGCAGATTCGCGAAGTATTCGGAAGGGGTGAATGTGCTCGATTTTAGGGACCACCTCTTATAAATATTACTTTTGAAATAATTTAAAAAATAATTCGTTAGTTTTTAAGCGAAAACAGTTCTGTATGCACCAAGGGCTTCATCAGGGTTCTAATGACCGAGCGGCGATAAAATGCCCGAGGGTTTTTTGTCGTCAGAGTTGATTAGAACCAGTTAATTCCCGGGGTGCATACATAATTTTATTTTTTTGCCTAATTGTATTGATTCAAATTTATTTATTTACTAATTAACTAGATGTTAACTTCACCCTGTTTGAATTTTCATATTTCCCTCGTAACCACGATCCTTTCGATCCAGGTAAGTTATGCAGTGTACATCGAGATCCGGATCGAACGCAATAACAAGCTATAACGCATCAGCAAAAGTAAAGATTTTTTTCTTAATCTGGCTTTAGCAAAGATTTATAAATTACTGTAGTCAAATTAAGTATTACGGTCTCGTAAGAAATGCTCTAACGCTGGCAAATCATGACGATGGCGAAAAAATTCGTCGAAATGTGTTCTTGAAATAAATAAAATCTACTTGGACCAACATGAACAATCAGCACTTTCTAACTCATTGTTTTCAAAGTGAGAATAGCTTCTTATTAAAACCAACTTCGAACGTTTCTGACAACGCGCTATGGAGAGGGTTATATTTCAAAATCGTATCAGCACGACCACCAAGATCTCAATTTGTAAATCATGGTTTTAGAAGCATATCTCGTGACCCAGTAGGAAAGAAAACAAAATTTAAGGGCCTGGCATGCACCGTTTCCGAGATATGCACGACGGTAAGAGCGTCATGTGTAGCGACTTGCGTTTGTGCCTGCTCTTTTAATTCGAGATTTTATTTTGCTTTCTTAAATCCGCTTTAAGCAGGAAGGAGGCAATTCCCTCTTCCGAAGAAGCACGAGATTTTGTGCCGATGGTTTCTTATAAATGGTCAATATTTCCTTAGCGAATAACCCAGAGATTGGACGTTGGTAAAGAAATACAACTATTTCCTACCGTTGACAAATCAGCCGCGAAGCTTTGGGTCTGTGAACCCAAAAGCGTACACAATCTTGCTCGGGTACCTTCAACAGTTTCGGGATCGACTAGTCTTCGACTTACTCTCCCCCATAATGAACGCAAATTATTCCCTCTTCACTTTTGTTGATCTACATAGTAGAAGCAAGTACGAACGTTCGCACTGATATCCTTCTACGGATACTACTCCTGGTCACCAAAGCTGTAAGATATTCACAGCATTTTTCAGCTCTGAAGGCCTTTCCTGACAGGTTTCGTACTTTGCTACAGGGCAACCTTTAAGTAGTTCATTCCTCGACCACGGCGCTTTTCATAGGACATTTTCATAGCACATAGACGAGAAATTGTGGCGAAGAGGAAAGGCTGGTGTGTAAAGGCCAGCGCAGTCAATAGAGCGTTTTCAACGTAATCAAGTCACAAAGGTGTCTCTCGTGCTTAACCACTTAGTTTCGTAATTTATTTTGTATCATTTGTCTGGTAATTTCAATAACATTGTTTTAAAACTTTAGACTTTAATTGGATCACGCTAAGATAGTTCATTCAGTATCGATGTCATTAGAGTAATCCAACTTTAGCGAATGATTTGTCAGAAAAAGAGAAAAGGAAAGCTCTGACGTATAAAAAGATCTTTTCCAATGTGGTATGACGTAATACCCAACGCACCGCTCGCCACTTACGTAAAGACATCAATATAAACAATATTACATGATGCAAGTGCAATGCGAGGCAGTTGATGTTTACAACTCAAAGAGACGTTATCAGTGCTTCTACGTGATTGCCGAGTGCTAAGGTTCGGAACAAAGAACGAGTGATCAACTTCCTCGAGGACCTAAATACATTCATTATGCACGGAAAACCTTCCTCCACGTGACGGTATTTTTTTCGAAGTGATTTCGTGGAGTGAAACGCGGTTACATGCCCAGAGCAACACTAGCAACCGCATAGGGGTCAGGTAAGCGAACATTGTGTTTGAGGAAGCAGGACAGCGGTGGGACACGCGGTGAAGGACATACCTAGCTTCGATAGTAGAAACGTTAGGAAGGCAAAGGGCAGCATGAGGAAGCACAAAGCGCGCAAGCACGCACGCACACATACTACTTCGTTGTTTTTTTACCGAGAAAAACACCAGTTGTACCTATTCTGTTTAAGAGTGAAATATGTCACCCCCAACCCCTAATAGAGAAAAATAAAATGAAATTTTCAAGGAAACTTGATTTTTTCTAAGGAGTAGCTTTGCAAGACATCTCTTTTGCAAGAAGCTATGGAAAGATATGACATAATGCGAAAGATGTTATTAGTTACATGTCAGAGAGAATTAAAATTTCTAACGGTAAATGAGGTCGGAAATGGGAGAAAGAATATCGGCGGATATCGACGGAATTAATGAACAGCAATAAGTTAGGACATCCAAAGAAAAAGGGAAGCATAAGTGAGTCAAGGAAAATGTGAAAAATGAAAGCAATCGACATCTCGTTGGAAATACAAACTTATTAACTTAATAATAAATAAATATTTACTTCCACCATAAATCAAAAATGCGGATAAGAAATCAGAAGAGAAAATATAAAATACATAAGAGAAGTATGCTTTGCCTAATTAGTCAGTGTTCTAAAATTAGAAAAAGTGTTTCCCACACAAACGTATTATTCAAGGTAAATTAAAAATAAACGTAAGTAGTAATTCACTTTACACATTTAAATTATGGTCAACAATTTTATACTGACTAATATTCAGTCACATTTTATACAATGCTAGCCCAAGTGTGGCGACTAGGTTCACAAACATGTTCTGTACGAATATCTCAAACTTAGGAATAAAATAAGAGGTAATAACCGCCCAGACACTGCTTTAACAGCGTAACGAAAAAATTGATTTTAACGACACGATTACAACTGTCATTTAACTTCCGGCAGAGCATCAAACTGGTCGGCTTTTCGTGGAAAGAAGAAGACTAAAACGGTCTCACTGACTGAAGCCGGAAGTTCCTAAAAGACTTCCCGGTCTTCAGGCAAAGCTTCCCTGTTGGGCAGGGCGTCTGTGGCCCTGCGATGGAGCGGACCGGAGGAAGTGCGACGGACAGTGTCGGCGTCGGAGACTGCGACGCCTCCCGCGCCGGGACGCCGCGACGCCGCCGCCGCCGTCCGCCCCGCCCGCCGGCGCGCGCCTCGATCGATGCGGCCCGTCCGGCCGACGCCATCGACGCCGCCCCACTCCGCCTCGAGAGCCTTCCGGGTCCGACGCTGTTCGTGACCGGGCTGGCGCAGCCGCAGCCCACGCCCCCGCCCCAACCCCCTCTGGCGCTGATGTCACGCCCCTCTGTGTATCTTAACGGCTGCCGCATGTGGGAATACTTTGTACATGGCCGCGACCATCTGCTGACGGCCGGAGAAGAATTGTGTGTCGCGGTGAAACAAGATCGATAGCGATGAATAAGTACCAAGTTCAAGGAACGTTAGAGAGAGCAAGCAAACGATCGATTGACTCGCTTTATGAGGCACAGTAAACATGCGTGCGGCACGGAGGTGCAACGTGGACAGGGTTATGTAGCTTCTGCTCAACAGCACCTTCTGACATGAAGGTTCGACAATGACCGCATTCTTAACCGTATTCCGAACAACGATTACAGAACAGAAAGCGAAAGAACGGTTTCGACCACCTCTCAGGATGAAGAACCCGATATTTGATATTTATCGCGGATAGTTTTACAAAGGAAGTCTTCAATTACATATCTCCTTTTTAAGTCAAAGTCTTCAACGGGTATAAAATGACACTACAGTGCGACCCACCCTCCGCCGGCTAGCTCAGAATGGGTTTTCAAGGTGGGCGCAAAATAAAAAAATACAATTAGAATAGCGGGGATCAGGGTCATGTGGGCCGTTGTGGATTGAATGCACTTACACAGAAACTCAAGTCGAATCACTTTCCACTTACTTAAGTATATTCTAATTAAATTGCTGTTACAGTAAATGAACATAAAACACTTTACATATACAAGAATTTTGTCTTGCTGAAAAAAAAAAAAACAACTTACACTCTTAATAATTAACTACACTGTTTCCTTTCTCTCATTTAAATCACTTTCAAAGAATACTTAAAACTTTGCCTAATCATTCCAGTCGTAAATTTCCTAGTTGCAACTTTACAATTAGCTAAGTTTTTCTTGAAAGAAAAGATTGATTCTATTTTTCACAGAATATCGGTATAAAGAACCTGTACTAATACTTTCTTTCCGAAACAAATTATTCCTTCTAATATCTACAAATTGTTCAAGTTGGCACGACCTTACTGTGTCTTCTCACGGCGTAGAGAAATCTGCGGCGTCGACTCTTCCAATCGCTCGATGTCCTTGTCCTTGCAGCTCGGTCGGGAGCAAAGCCGCCCCTCTGCAGAACCGACGGTCGCCCCTTTCCAGTACCGTTGTTCAACTCACGATGTGGCCTCCGTCTCGTTTTCCGTTGATACTCTTTTCGTATTCTTTTATAGAATGTAACTAGCTTTTAATTCCATATTTAAAAGAATCTACAATACGACAACTGAGTCTATTGTATAAGAAGAATAAATATAAAAATAAAAAAACTGCAAAGAAAAGAAATGAATGGCCTCGTTAGTTTCATGCTATTCACACTCCTCTCTCTTACAAAGATTTTAAATGCGTCACTTATACTTTCATCCTTTTCCTGATGAATTGTTTTAATGCATTGTAATATGATAATTACCTCCTCGAATGTCTTGAAGAGTTTTTATCGTAGATGCAGTCCTGAAGTCCGTAGCAGTACGAGGTGCCGCCTTCTCGTGATCGGTAGGTCCTCACTCTCCAGCTGTTACTTCAGAAAAGAAAGCTTTCTTTCTCCCGACTCTCGGTGTCGCATACACTACCTAGACGCCCTCTTACGGATATAGTTCGTAGTTTCCATTTTCGGATTGTATTCATGCGCGTTGGCGCGCGTTCAAACAGCTTATCTTATTCTTGAATATTGATGTGCTCCGTTTTCCGAGACCTCGGCAAACGGATGGTCACATAACCCCTTCTTTCGGAAAAAAAGATTTTGTGGGATTTGATTTCATATGCCGAAAAAATCTTTTAACCAAACTTGATGCTCTTCCTTTCTTCTGTCTTGATTCTGGAATGTCGATCTATCTTGTTTCTTCCTTCTTCTTCTTCTTCTTCTTTCTTATTCTCCTTCTTTTTTCGTCTTTCTTCTTTTATTCTTTCTCTTGACATTTATTCTATTCTTTAAAAGGTCGTAAACTATGGAAATTATACTTTCTAATTGTATTCCCGCTTTCATCTATTAACACTGCTACATTGGGATTTTGTTTGTGAGCAATTGAGTACGGTCCCTCAAACAATCTAAAAAATTTATGATACTGCTTATGTATCAAATCAGAACTTTTCGGAACCCTTAATAATACCTTCTGCCCTTCTTGGAATTCGTAAGTTTTTCCGGTAGCTTGTGATTTTCTTTTATCTGCCGCTTTTCTTAGCTTTCTAAGTATTTCTTCATTGGCTAGATTTTGGTGCTCTATTTCTGGTTTCATAAGGGTTTGTAATGGATGCTCTGGTTTTCGTTTGAAATGGGCCTCATATGGGGTCATTCCAATTGACTCATGGTGGATTTGGTTTAACCATTTATTTATATGTGGAATTAGTAGCGACCACTCGCTATGTTGCCTCGACACGTAGACTCGAAATAACCTCGACAGTTCCTTCATTACTCTTTCTGAAGGGTTTGACTGTGGGTGTCTAATGCTGGAACATATATGTTTGACATTCATATGTTGCATGGCCTGTAACCAGGATTCACTAGTGAATTGGGCACCATGATCTGTCAGCACCTTGGCATATGGACCAGCAAATTGAAAAAACTTATTAAGTTGGTGCAGGCAATTTTTAGTGTTCGCTCTATTCACAGGGTATACTTGGGTCAACTTAGAAAACACATCGATGCATACAAAAATATGTTTATATCCATATTTGGCCTTCGGTAAAGGACCATATAAGTCTATGGCAACTAGCTCATTTTCTTTTGAAGGTATTATAGCATGCATTGCGCCCGAATAATGTCGATTCGGGTACTTGGTTTTCTGACACAGTACACATTTGGCAACCTCGTTATCCACTTGTTTTTTCTCCCTTTCCAATGACAAACTTCCTTAATTGCTTGGTCTACTTTTTCGGCCCCAAAATGTGCTAAAGAGGTATGCACGAACCAGATGATCCCGGTTGTTAAGACTTGCGGTATCCAGATTCGATAAAGCGATGGCTGTTGTTGCACCCTTATGAGCAAAACTTGATCTACCAATTTCCATTTCAATGGGTCAGCCGTCCACCGTCGTACATCTGGATCCGTAGGTTCGAGTTCTCCTCTGCAAAATCTTTTCATCTTTTCCATTATGGCATCGGCATCTTGAAATCTTGCGATGTTTTCCCAAGTTAAACCTGGCATGCTCATTATATTTAACTGAATTGGAGAAGCCGGGAACAAAGTGTTAGGCATTGAATTGTGTTCGGCATTGACATTCCTACTAAGCAAATCGGGCAACAAGTTACATCTGCCTGGGCAGTATTCTACCTTGAAAGAAAATTGTTGTAACCATATTATCCACCTCAGTAGTCGATCGTTATTTGGATGACATCTTTTTAAAAAAACTAAAGCTTTATGATCCGTTCTAATAATGAATGATCTTCCTACAAGATACTCTCTCAATCGGTGTATTGTCCATACAATAGCATTCGCTTCCTTCTCTGTGGCCGTGTAACGAGTCTCACATTCTTTCAAAACACGACTCACTATTGCTATTATCTTCTCTTGGTTATTAATTTCTTGGAATAGTATGGCACCCATTCCAAGATTGCTACTGTCGGTCTGCAATATGAATGGCTTAGTGAAATCGGGATATGCTATCATACATGATTCATGAAACATTGCTTTTAAATTGTTGAAAGCTCTTTCATGATGCTCAGTCCACTTCCATCTAGTGTGCTTTCGCAACAACTGAAGAAATATTGCAGTGTGCATGGCGAAATTCGGAATAAACTTGAGTAATAGTTCACGCAACCTAATAAACTTTTGAGTTGTTTCGTGTTTTTAGGCGGTGCAATCTTATCTATTTCTTGCATTTTCTCCAAGTTCATCTTGACTCCGTTGACTGTCAAATCATACCCCAGGAATTTAACTTGTTTAGTGCAAAAATTACTTTTTTCCAAATTCAACTGTAAATTATTTTCAATGAGACGTTTCAGCAAAATATCTAGCTTGTTCATGTGTTCTTCAAATGTCTTCGAATACACGAGCACATCATCAATATAGATAAAAGCATCGCTAGACATCTCTCTGTCAATGATATTGTCTAAACATTGCACAAGAGCAGATGCACTGTTCTTGAGTCCAAATGGCATTCTTTTGAAAACATACGAAATTCCCCGGTGAATAAATCCTGTATATTGTCTACATTCAGGTGCTATCGCTATTTGCCAGTAAGATGCAGTGAAGTCGGTTGAACTCAACCACT